>CM060272.1:2659386-2905499 GCA_030684275.1 Acipenser oxyrinchus oxyrinchus
TGGCTCCATTATGCTTTCATTTGTTGGTGTAAAAATAAATGAAGCAAAATAGACACGGTTGTGTACTGATAGGTTGCTTGAAGATAATTGCTGGGTTTAGTGTATTAGAGCTGCTTTCAGCCATCACTAATGACTGCAGCTGCAGACCCTTACAAAGATGTTAATGATGGCATAGGGACTCTGGAATTAGCTTTGTGAAAGGAACGTGTAGAAATGCAGTGACTGTTCACATTTCCTTGAGCATTGAGGCAGTGCGCAGACACAGGCTAATCTGTTATTATCAAACCCTTTGTGATCAATGTGTCAAATTCCAGCCCAAATAGAAAACACTGCATTTTAAATATTTTTAAATAATACAACACTTTGCTTTTCAGTGTGCCGCTGAAGGAAATATTCGTGAAGTTAAAAGTTTGGTTTTAAATTGTATTTGATGTGGGAGATAAGCTGGATAAGGTTTGATTTTATAAGCTGATGCGCAACCAAATTGTAAAAGACTGTGGGAGCATTTCAAGTGAATATTTATACTTGGCTCTCTCTCCTACATGCAAGCAAAGTACTTTTAATAAACAGAGAAAACTGTTGCTAAACAGCATTGCCGTGGAAAATATGGCTGTGATTTAAAATTACCCACACTGATTCATTCTTAAGTCTCTATGCTGTATTTCAGTTTCATTGTATAGGAAAGCTATAATGCGTTTAGTCCATAAAGCCCTTTTAAAATGACAAAAGTATGTAAAGAAGCTTTAGATAACCTTAATGTAGTTTATAATTGCAGACTAAAGTAATTATGCACTATGCGATGAAATGGCTCAGTTAACGTCTGGCATACTATCTGCATAATCAGTTTAGAATGTATCACCAGAAAGCACAAAATGGAAAAATACAGATGTTAAAGATTAGAGAACGTATGGGGTAAGGTGAGATTGCACAAGCCATCTGAATTCTTTGACTGAGTGAGCAGTTCTATCCACGGTCTGCAGGTGCTTTGAATTGCTTCTTGCAGATGAAGGACGGATCATACGTACATAGATAGATCAACAGGTGTCACTTTATATCCCCAGGTTCTAAGTCTTAATAACTTGTGTTAAATAATTCTATACTAGAGTTCTATACTACAGTAAAGGTGGCTGCATACAATTTATAGTACAAGTAACACTAAATGACTTTGTTGTAAAAACAAAATATACAATGTGCTGTATTGCTTTAAGGCAAATGACTGTAAGCATTGCTTGAATGACAGCAATTGAACACCAGACCCCCCCCCCCCACGTGTAAAAAACAAATCAATTATTTAAAGTGGTAGTACTAACCTGGGATGGGTTTAAACGACACAGAAAAGATGAAAGGTTGCAGTAAATGCTGTTGCTTTGTCCGGAGAGTCACTTATTTAAAGTTAAACTTCCCGATGTCTTGCTGCTGCCTGCATACAGCAAAGCTTTCATGAAAGTTTGATTCGCCTGTCGTTTGATGAGTCAGGGTATTGTTTTCATTGCATACATTTGAGCTGATCCTGGGGATTGAATACAGTGTAGACAGTATGGTTAAAAAGTCTGCTGAAATAAATAAGAAATGTGTTTCTGCTATCCGATATTTCTGTTTTGCAAACCACTGTATTGTTATAAAACATAATGGTAAAATAGACACAGACTACTCCCTCCCTCTATATACACACAAACACTGACCTGCATCAGAGACAATATAAACGTGGCACGGATAACGTTTCAGGGCTGTTGAAGACTTTGAGTAGTTGTTTGTCAGGGTTCCAGCGAAGCCACATGGTTTTTGTAACACAGACTTGCCAGTACTGTACAGTATGTGTAGTTGCATGCAGTTGTAGCTGTGAACAGATTCTGTCCTGAACAGATGCTATCATCCCCAACCTTAGTGGAGTGAAGTAATCTTAAAAATAAAACCAGGTGTTGTGCTACTTGTGTCTTGGTTAACCTCTGTCACTGTGGTGTGGTTAGAATGGTGTTCTAGTTGCTGAATGCATGTATAATAATACATGTTGCTACTGGGTGGGGGCTCCTAGTAGGGGCATTTTGCACTTTGAAAGCTGACAAACAATAAAGCTTAAAATGACTTTGCTAAGTATTCCAAGTGTGAGAAGAAATTTTAAAAATGTGATAAACATTTATGGCAGTTTAAATGTTGGCTCAAAGAATTAAGTCATTAGCATTTTAAATACATCTTGTGATCAATACTTAAATAGACTTTATTGAGACTTTTATTTGACAACTTTAGGCAGTTTTAACAGGTTTTATTTTCTATATTTTCCAGCTTTTAAGTGGGAACCCTGTGTACGAGTCCTATTACAGACAGGTAAGATGCATGGTTTTACTTTTAACGTCACCGGATGCAGGTGATGGGACTTTTTGTACATTGAATGATGTAGGTCTGCATTTCGATATTGTTACAATACTGTTTCATTGTGCGAACCATATCTATATGAGTCTGGAGTGTGTGTGGTCTGTGGTGCTGTTTCAGTTAAAAAGCCTTTTTATTTAACATTTTAAGACATCCTAAATTACTAACAAAAAAGTAAAGATCAAGTATATGTCCTAAACATTTCACATGCATATAACAGTCATGTTAGATTAGACTAAATTGTAGGAGAAGTCTGAGAACATCAGCAGATTTGATACTACAGAGATTTAATAAATTGTTGAGTTGATAATTTTTTTTTTGACTTCAGCACTTCCAGGAGTGGAAGGGGTTATTTGGTCAATGACTTGATATGCTCTTGCTAAATAGTTTTAAGCAGGCGTGAGATGTCAAGTGGGGTTGTTGCTTATAGAAGAGTTGAGTGTTTCAACAGAGAAAATCAATTGAAACTGTACTGGGGTTTAGAAAATATTATCAGGTTGGAAGTATTCATGTAGAGACCAGGCTGAGCAAAAATACTCAGATTGGGACAGAGAAATTGAATCAAAAAGTGCAATTAAAATAAATAAATAAATAAAAATACATTTGTTGTTTCTGTCTGGATCAAATAAAACAATAATACAATTCTTTTCATTTAAGTCTTGCAGGGTTTTGTAATTCATAATGCACAACTCTTGTGAACCAGCTATTTTCAGCAAGAATCATCTGTTGAGGAGTATGATTTTAAATGCATTTCCATTTGTGTTCCTACACAGGTAGATCCTGGGAATACGGGCAGAGTGGGGCCGACAGAAGCTGCTCTATTTCTAAAAAAATCGGGGCTATCAGATGGCACTTTGGGAAAGGTGAGGAAAGGGTCACTTAGTGTTCCGTAACGGCAAATAACTGAAAACAACTTTTCTTTTTTTACTTTTGTTCATTTTTCTTTTCTTTTTTTTTTTTTTGGCAGATCTGGGATATGGCAGACCCAGAAGGAAAGGGATACCTTGATAAACAGGTAGTGTATTTATTTATTTATTTTTGACCAGTGTAATCTAATCTTGTACTGCATTTCTTATAGAAATGTCCTCTCTGAACAAACTTTCTATTTTATTTTGTATTCTTTTCAGGGCTTTTATGTTGCTTTACGACTGGTCGCATGTGCGCAGAGTGGCCACGATGTAAGCCTAACCAGCTTAAATCTCACAGTCCCACCACCAAAATTTGTAAGTTTCTCAAACATTTGCTCTAATGTTGTAAAAAAAAAAAAAAAAAAAAAATTATATATATATATATATTATAGAACCAGTTGTTTTTTCTTTTAGTCCTATTATCCTGACTATCTTAATTCACTTTTCCCATCGAGTGTGGTTCTGTCATAACTAAGGATTTGAGACCAACATATTTATTTTTGTATTGTTCTTGTATTCAGGGTAAGGCATGTTTCTGCAGAGTTTAAGTTAACACTTTAACTTCTGCTCTTTTCCAGCACGATACTAGCAGTCCCTTGTTAATTGCAGGTCCTCCAACAGTGGATTCGCACTGGGCTGTAAGGGTAAGTCACAGTTTTTACTAACTTCTCAACGTTTAGGTATTGTTAACATATGTTTGTCAAAGGAAAGCGGAGGTACTTGTAGGTTTTTGATGCCATGGTAACTGTACTCGCTTATTTAAATCCATTAATGTGTCTGTGATGTAATTTACTACATAGTTAATGTTGTAACAATCTACTATTCCTTTCTGTTTAAACCTTCAGATATATACTGTTGTTTATTTTTCTTCACAGCCGGAAGAGAAGGGAAAGTTTGATGGTATTTTTGAAAGTCTCTTGCCGATTAATGGTCTCCTGTCTGGGGATAAGGTGAAACCAGTACTAATGAACTCAAAACTACCTCTTGATGTGTTAGGCAGGGTAAGTATGTTTTGACCATTCCTCCTGTTCTTTTTACAAAATAGAAAAGTAGCCAATGTGTTCTCGTCACTGTTTAAATTGGGACTGATCCATTCTTACAGCGTTTTTGTATTTTTTAAATGTAGGTTTGGGACCTTAGTGACATCGATAAAGATGGACACTTGGACAGAGATGAGTTTGCTGTGGTGAGTGAGTTAAAAAAAAATAAATACGAATAATAAGAATTTATATACCTTAAGCAAAATGAATACATTTTGAATGATTTATGAGGTTTTTTTTGCAGGCAATGCACCTGGTCTATAGAGCTCTTGAGAAGGAGCCCGTCCCATCTGTTCTAAACCCTTCACTCATACCCCCCTCGAAGAGGAAGAAAACGGCAGCTGCTCTTCCAGGCTCTGTCCAAGTACTTCCAGGTGCAGTCCCAGTTCTTCCTGCAAGCCCACCACCGAGAGAGAGTCTACGTTCCACACCATCCCACGGCAGCATGAACAGTCTGAACAGTGCAGGGAGTTTGTCACCGAAACACTCGTTGAAGTCTGCACAGGTACAGCTTTGTGTCTAGTAATACTATATACACTATAGGTGATCTAGGGGTATTAATAGCTTAGATCAGGGGTGTAACAGGTACAATTAAATGATTTATCCGGTTCTGGGTGGAGTTTTAGTTGTTTCAGTTAAACAATTTAGAACAAGCCTGGAACAAAAACCAGAAATGGAAGGGCCAACTTTGGTCACCCCCTGAGTTTAACGAATGCAAACATTAAGTTAAAATACATTTCGGTAGTGATGCGTCATGAAAGTAAAGACCCCGTTTTCTCTTGTAGCAATCCGCAAACTGGGTAGTGCCAGCAGGTGACAGAGGAAGATACGACGACTTTTTTCTCAAAACAGATGTCGACTTGGATGGTTTTGTCAGTGGCCATGAAGTCAAAGACATCTTTATGCACTCCGGACTTCCTCAGAGCATCTTAGCACATATATGGTAAGAAACAAAGCAACTGTCCTCCCAAGTTGTGATACCATTTTAATGACCAGAAGAAAACACACCTGATTTAATGCTGACATTCTGAGACCGTCTGCTTATTTTGTTGGTTTTTTATAATATTTCAAATTAGTAATATAGTGTAAAAGTAGTTTCATGAGACCAAATGAATAATCCTTTGAATTGGAATTAAACTTGATGTTGTACGAACCAAATAAAAAAAGCCCATGGCATTCATGAATGTAAGATTGTATTTCCTGTGCTGTAAACACGCTTTGTATTTGCTGAAGCACAGCAACCTATATGTGTTGCATAGCTCTTATTTATACCAGTTTAATTAACTTTATTTAGAATGAGAGCACTGTTTGCACATTACGAACACCCTAACATAACAGCCCTAATGTTGAAATGCCTTCATAAAAGTCTTTCTATTTTAAAAACAAGCGGGTGTCTGTGCCATTCTAAATTGAAGGGGCTCTGATCTATTTGGGGTGATACCAGGGTTAAACCTAAGCATGTCATACTTGTGTGTTCTGAATTAACAGTCATAGTCACAACAATAATACTATTTTTAATTTGTCAATTAGCAGACGCTTTTATCCAAAGCGACTTGTAGTCTTGCTCAGGGTCACACACAGTGAGTCAGTGGCTGAGCTGGGATTGAACCAGCAACCTCCTGGTAACAAGCCCCTTTTTTCAACCACTGGACCACTATGTTATGTAACTTGCTCTAGGTCCTTGGCTGACACACGGCAAATGGGGAAGCTGACGAGAGAGCAGTTCTCTTTAGCCATGCACCTCATTCAGCAGAAAGTCAGTAAAGGGACTGACCCTCCTCAGGTCTTGACTCCAGACATGATCCCACCCTCTGAGAGAACAACCCCGGTCTCTGTGAGTATTGCATTTGAGGATATGTAAGCAGGATGGACCCAGCATCCCATTCCTGTGGTCTTTCCTTGTCCCCGCAGGGAATATAATGGAATATGACATTTGTGTGTTATTTACAAAGTAGACAGGACTTTAGTTTAGGCGATTTTAATAGAAGACTCCTGTTTCATAGTGGTTTTGCCCATTCCAGTAGTCATACATCCAGCTTGCATAGGCAAATACTGTGCTCGGATTGGACTCGTATTAAAGCCTGTTGTTCTTAGAAAGGTTTCCTGTCCTAGTAAAGATCAAAGCCTCTTGTTTTTGTATTTTTAATTACAGTTAATTACATATTTCCTTAATGCGTGTGAATTCCAGCACAAGGTAGAAAAGGATGGAGTCTTTTCTAACTGGCACACATCTCTTCTGACCTCTCATTTTTCAATCCTGCTTTTCTACCTCCTCCTCTTTCTTTTCTTTCTGTATAGAGTCAGTCAGGGTATATGACTCCTGTAGGATCGGAAATCGCCTCACTAACAGAAATGCGCCGTGTGAGTAGCTCCTTGTCACCCCTTCATGAAGCATTTATATCCACTGTATGCCAGCAAACTGCTGTTGCTCCTTCGCATGGCTAGGCTGATTAATTTTGTGCTTTATCATTAAAAACTACTTCTGTTAGTCCAAGGAAACGCCTACCTGCCACTGTTCCTGTTGAATCAAGGCTTTAACATTTGTGACTGCTTGTAAAAACTGCTAATATTTATCTCAACAGATTCAATGTTGTACATATAACATTGAAACAGATCCATCTGCACAAGCTAAACTTAATGATCCCCATAACCATGTCAAGTAACCATGCAAAGTTTTGGCAGTTGCCTTTGGCCGTGTTGTGGAGGCATTAGCTGAAAAGCTTGACTGTTTGTTCTTCTATGTCTTATGAATTATGATTGTTTAAATTTGTGGATGATAGAAGTTTGTTAGACAACGGTTCAATTGCTTTTTTGCAAAACGTCTAGCCTAATTGTTGGATCTGTGGGGCAGGGTGAGTACAGCAACAAAAGCTTAACATGGAGGCAAAAAACTGAAAGTAAGTACATGCAGCATATCTGTGAATTTCAGATACTGTGCCTGTGTAGTTGCAATGACTTTTCAACACAGTATTATGTTGCATCGTTTTATTTGCTTTAAATGATGTTAGTTTTAGTGTAAAATCACACAGCACTTGTAACTTGAGCCGTACAGCTCTGCCAACACCACCCGAGTTTGCATTGCGTGAACTTTAACTTGTTCATTACTTTACTTTTAATGCTGCTGACGTTTCTATTGCAAACTGCTGTATCAGGCAATAATGTTCGAGTTGCGGGTATGTAATTCAAGTTTGCAAACACTTTCGTGTGTGGATATGAATCGACTGATGCAAAGCGTTTGTAAAGAACCCAGTGCTTTTGAAGTTGTTTTCAGTAGAGGTGAACATGTAAGATTCTGGTTCTGTGGCGTTGCCTTTCCCACTGTTCTTATTTTTCTTTCCCTCGTTTTTGTGTTTGTGTGCTACCTGCTCCGCACGCTGCCGCAGCACCCATCCTCAATGTTGTCTCTAAATTCATTGCTGACTTCAGTTTGTGTGTTATTACAGGACAGTGCAAGCTCTGTTGGCTCAGGAGAGTTCACTGGGATTAAAGAACTGGATGATATTAGCCAGGAAATTGCACAGCTACAGAGGTAATTACAATGGAATATTCTCTTGACACGTCAGCAATGCCACGTAAGCCCAGAAGGTGCTGATGGTCCGCATTAAAAGGCTCCTTTTTACAACCAGCAAATAGCATTGGAGAAGTCACTGATTCATTCCATTACTTTCTAGTTCCATTTTCACCAGTCCCACTTGGTCACCCCATTGAGTTTCTAAAGAAGGTACTAGCATTAAAAAAGCTAATGAAGCAAAGACTTGCATTTTATTTTGTGTGTCAATGGAGTAATATAGCAGTTGACGTTTGTGTTTTGGCTGTTTTTCTCTTTTCTTGTGATCATCTCGTACTGCTGTCAGTGCTTGTCAGAAATGGATTCTCATGATTCTGGCTCAAGCACAAGACCTGCTTGTGAGCTGATGTTTGAGGATTTGTGAGTCATGCTCTTGTAAAAAGACAAGACAGACAATTCAATCTTTGGTGATCTTAGGTCTTAATAAAACGCTGCGTTGAAAGTAAAAAGCAACAATACACATTCTACACAAAAACTCCACGTGTTTCTGCACTTTTTTTGGGGGATCCGATTCTCTTTAACCCCTTAAAGTACACAAAGAATTGAGCGGCTGTTGAAATGATTTCTTCTTAAAATACATTTGAGAGCGACTCAAGAATCCCAAGGAGGAAACAGACAATTTGGATGACCTGATCCAACCTGTCAGTACATTGTAAACCCTGTTTCGTGCACCTCGTTGCAACAATAAGAAAGTTAGCTTTTTTTTTTTTTTTTGTGGGATGCACATGTCCCTTGTACCTTTTAAAGGGTTCATTTTAAAAGTAGTTCTATCCTTTAGAGGGAAGATATTTTAGCCATAGCGTTGTTGTTTTGTTTGTTTTTCCCATGGAGGTCAAGTTCTGATGCTTGATGAAGTTCATAGCCTTGTGTAGGGATAGGTGGCTGATTTGCAGTGAATATTTCTTTGCACTATAAAATTATTCTAAAATTGCCTGAGGCAAGGCTATAGCTGTTTAATCAACAGGACTCATCTGCACTCTAAACAAGGTGAACTATACAGGAACATAGTTGTGTTAATTGTGCTGAACAGACTCCTCTTGGTTTTAATGCACTTGTTATATGTATGACATTATAAATTTGGTCTTTGTCTCATGACACTCGTTTATTTATTTATGGATCTATTTTTTGTTTGTGTTCTGCCAGACAAAATCCATTCGCATTTCTATCATGTTCTCTGGGGGAGTACGGGAGAGAAAACAGCAATTGTATTTTATTGCGTCGTATATTCCTCCTTGTTCTGTCTAATTCCAAATCTTTTTTTGGTTAGCAAGAGAAGATATATTGGGAACATCATAGAAAAAATGGTAATAAAATGCACACTTTAAAGGAAAAACAATAAAAAGGTAAAAATGGATTTTTCTGTTGGTAGTCGTTATCAAGGAAGTACTGCTGTCTGGTGTCTCAGTCGAAATATGATTGTTGCCTCTTATTTTCCTTTCCTGTGTGTATTTTGTAACCCTATTTCTTGTCTTCACTACTTGCTCTCCTCGCTGCCATAGCACACTTGCTTTTACACACTGGAATGCTCTCAGGTAAAGTCCCTTATTAGTTGTCAGAAAAAATATATTTTGGAGGTGAATTTAATTAATGAGGCTGTGCATTGTAGGGGAGGTGGAGATTGTACTGAGTCGTTTTGTGTTTTATTTATTACGTTGTTCCCTATGAAAGGATACAAGGATTTAAATCCTCTTTCTTGCCTCTTATTAGCACTGTCGGTATTATTACAGGTCCCCCTTCTACTTCAGTTGAAGATCTTCAGGTTCTTATATGTAATGCATTTTGGAATAGGCAGTAAGACCACGCTAGATGAAATTGCAGCTGCTGTTGTCTGATGCAGAATCATGTATTGTGGTTGAAACTCACTCCAATGCTGCAGTCTGACTATGACCTACAGCAGATGCATTAGTTTATCTATAGTGTTGTATTTGAAATATTTGTATATATCTTGAATTTATGAAAAAAAAAAGTACCAAAATATTCTCAGTGCAATAAAAAGGGGACCAGTAGTAATGTTAATAACGCTAATTGAATGTAAGAAAATGGTTTTAAATCATTGGTTAGAACTGTTTCATTTGCTTTGTGTGTTTTTGCAGGGAGAAGTATGTCTTGGATCAAGACATCCGAGAAAAGGAGGACTCAATCAGACAAAAAACCAATGAGGTTCAGGTGAGGTAATTGATTAAATTCAGGAGTATCAAATAATAAAGAACAGAAGGACGCTTGTAATAATAAGCTAACTAAATCAGTACCTACCAAACCTTTCTTATTTTCTGTGACGCTGCTCAGTTATAATAATAATAATAATAATAATAATTCTAAACCTATATGAACCCGTCAACTAAAAGAACTGGGCTGCCAACTAAAGTGGGATCAGATGACATTAAATATAGACAAGTTTTCTGGTTTCTTATAGGAATTGCAAAATGATTTAGACCGGGAAACAAGCAGTTTGCAAGAACTTGAAGCTCAAAAGCAAGATGCTCAAGATCGCCTGGAGGAGATGGACCAGCAGAAAGCGAAGCTCGAAGACATGCTGAATGACGTGAGGCAGAAGTGCCACGAGGAATCTCAGATGGTAAGGACAGGAGCCAGCTTTTTGTTGTAAAAGCAGATCTATCTTTCTCATTTCACCAAGCTTCAGCCTCCTGAAGGCCTGGTTCCACTACTGATCTAAACGTAATGCTTGCAGTGCTAAATAGCAGGGACGCTACCTTACAACTGAGTTGCATACGCAGAGGTTTGTGAGGAAACTCACTTAATGTTGAATTCACCATCTTTTTTCTAAGCCTGGTTTCTTCCTAAATATTTTGCAATTCCAATACGATGTCAAATGGTCATTCAGTTCCTAATAATTTAAAAAAAAAAATGCTTCAAGCGTTGCTTGGGTGTTTGGTTTGCAGCTGTCGGAGAAAGGTTTCCTGCTGTCCTCCTCCTTGTTCATGGCGTGGCGTTGCTGTTTCAGATTTCGTCACTGCAAATGCAGATTCATTCTCAGGAGTCAGATTTGCAGTCTCAGGAAGAGGAGCTGAGCCGGGCGAAAGCTGAATTGAACCGCCTGCAGCAGGAGGAGACGCAGCTGGAGCAGAGCATCCAGGCTGGCAAAGTGCAGCTCGAGACCATCATCAAATCCCTGCAGTCAACGCAGGATGAGATTAACCAGGTAAGCGGCTCCTTGTAAGACATCGGTCTCGAGATGAGGTTTTAAAATACGCCATGATTGTTTCTCGATTTTTATATTCCTCACTAGAATTTTCCAAATGCACACTCGGTTATTAGTTCATGTAGACAAAATATCCTTCATCAGCAAACTGTGAGACAAGTGGGAGATTTCACAGATCCTGACAGTGAACTGAACTGCAGAGTTAGCATACTGAATAAATTGGTGAGATTGTCCCAGTGTTAACTTGCAAGCTGTGATGATTAATTAATTAATTAATTGATTGATTGATTGATTGATGTCCTCATCTGACTCGCTCTATAGTCGAAAATGCATGCTCTGTAAACTTATAACTGCGGCAGAAAATGACTGCTATTGTTCTAGCTAGTAAATCTTGTGCTGCATTCCAATTCAGTGCATAACTGATATTCTAGAAGGCTTTAATGTTACATTAACAGTATTGTTTTTGTTACCACTAGGGGGCAACACAGTTTCACAGAAAGCTTGATGACTGAGAATTTTAATTACTGCCCTGACTTTACCTAAAAGTAAACCAAAACTTGTTGTACCACAAGTTTCATTTCCTCCGAAAAACAAAAAACCAAAAAAACTGACAAAGAATCAAACCGTTAACAAAAATAGAACGAGTGAACGCCTTGAAAGCAGAGAACAGATTGAACTTTGACTTGGTGGCAGTGAGACTGGTAAGACAGTCACGGCACTTTGAGTTTGAAGAGCATTCATTAATAGCTCTGTTGCAAATTCTTGGAAATTTATTAAATCTGTTTAATTCTTTTGATTTATTCCCAGCTTTTGAATCTTGAAATCTTTGTCTCATCGCTTTAAATAAATTATTTAACAGAGATTGGGTTCTCTGTTCATGACATTTTCTGTTTCAAAATCCCTTGAGTCTTGGTAGGTTAATGGACTACTCTAGAGGTCTGGGTTTAAACCCATCTTTGTTCATGAGTTAAATGAGCTCGGCAGTTGATTTTATTCCCCTGTGTTCTGCAGTTCATATCAGAAAATCAACATTCAACAGAGTTATACAATTCAAGCCTGTCCCCCAGGGACCTCGTAAACTGATTTTCAAGGAGTGTGAAATACCACTTATCTTCACTTGTGTGTTTATTATTTTGTTTCTCATTTGACTGTATGTGGCATCACATCGTGGTGGCTTTTTAGAACTTGGTAAGGCACCCTTTTGATCTCAATAAGCCTTTTAACTATCTTAAAGAAGTGCAGCTGGTACAACAGAGTGAAACAATGAACCTGGCCACCTGCATCACTCATTGTAAGAAATACATCCGTAAAAATAGTGCATTGAACAGTGTGACATTTCTTGCATCTGCTTGTGTATGAGCCGAGAGGCCACAGGAGTGCTTTAAACTTTTAAACTTTTAAAGAGTTTTAAAGTCAGCGTACAACGATACAAGTGAATCTAAACAATAAGATACCCAAACCAAGTTGCTTTTTATATCCCCTGTGTCATTATCCCCTAATAAGTCACCCAACCACAGACAAGTATTGTAATAAAAAAAATGGAAGATGCAGACAGTACCCAGCAGGGTTAATTGATCTCAGGAGCATGAAAAGATACAGCATTTTTTTGAGAAGGCTGTAAAGGGAGGGCCAATCGAAAGCAAACTGCATGTGAATTCACCAACGTGCAGGTTTCCCCTTTAATAGTGACGAATACTGAAATAGAAAAGATGAGTGTCCTTAATCCAGTTGCACAGCACAAGAACCGCTCCAGCCAACACGGAACCTGCCTTCCATTTTGATTGCAAGTGGCTTGAACTTGGACGTTAAAGAAAAAGAAAAAAAAAATGCAGCTTTCATGCAAGTTTGAGATATTGGTTTCTTGCCATTGCAGGCCAGGAGTAAGCTCTCCCAACTCCAGGATAACCAACAAGAGATGTGTAAAAACATTGAGCAGTACAACAATGCACTGAACGGGACTCACGGGGGGAGCATGACTAACCTTGCTGACATGAGTGAAGGAGTTCCTGAGAGAGACAATGGAGGCTTTGAAGCAGTGGTAAGGCTCGGCAAAACTGTAACCAATACCCAGAGGCAATTATTTGTGGTTTTATTTTTTTTAAAATGAATGAAAGAAATAATACTGTATGAGCTACTACGCTTGGTAGAGCTACTAAATGGTAGTACCAAAAGCTCTACTAAGCTTTACGGTTAGTAGGGCATGACTTTTATCAGTTGCAACATTAAGTATGAGCAGACAAATCTTAAAGCAAAATAAATGTTTGTATTCTTCCAACGTAACAGAATTTACAAATGACCATCAAAAAGATGTCATGCAAAGGTAACAAATGCATAAATGAGGTCAGAAAAAAGCACACCTTTCTACTGTATAGCAGATTGTTTCTGTCCTTTCTAGCGGGCTTGAAATGGAAACCTATCCCTTTGCAATGTGTTTATCTTCCGATGTCTGATGTATCTGCTCCCTGCTGATCTGGGTGATATTATTTCCATTGTCGCCCATCAGATAACAGGCTAGCGTGTGCTGTGCAGCACTAGCACTCACAGGCTGCAAACATCTAGATGTTCTTTTAAATTCCGGTTTCAGTTTGTACTTTAAATGGTGCCAATATTCTCACACTGATAAATATTTGCATTGTCGGTACATTTTAGATTCTTATGTTGAAGAAGGAATGATCTCCTACTACTTTGTGGATCTATAAATACCAGTCAGTCTGATTTACATCCATGGCTGTGTGGGATTATAAATGTTTAGAATTATGTGCATGTTTTAAATTTATATTATTTATGTGTATATTTGCATTTGTTTTATATATTTACATATTCATAGTATCAAATGTAAGCGAATGGTATGATGTTAACTTCATGTTTACTTTAGCAGACAATATAAATGTGATTGAAAAGAAACAAAGATTCAAGTGGCTGAATGCTGCAGAACATATACTTGTGGGATTGATATTCCAGTTATAAAACTTGGTTTGTGATTGACTCAGTCACTATTTGAGTTATTCCGGGTTGCTGGAGGTCTGTTTTCATGCCAAGGCAGTCATCTACATAAAATATGAAGGCACTTTAAACTGCAGGACCCTTGGACTATCGAATGAAAGCTGAATTGGAATATCTTTTTCATTACAGGAGGATCCCTTCAAGGCAAACACGCCAGTGTTTAATAACAACGTCCAGGAGCTGCGCACAGACCCATTCCAGTCCGAGGACCCATTCAAGACCGATCCATTTAAAGGTGCAGATCCCTTTAAAGGCAGTAAGTAACATTGTACTAATAACCGCAGCAGCAGAAGACGCAGCCTGTCCTGTGCTGGATGAAAGTGTCCCCTCCGTCCTGCAGTCTCTCCCTTGACCACAGGTCCTCCTTCTTGTCTCTCCTCTTGTTCTGCTCTCCTTTGTCCCTCTGCTTGTGTCTTGTTGCTGTGACAAGTCTTGATTTGTTTTTTTGCTGCAGTGTCTTGATGCACGCACTCCAGCCAGTTCTGTTATTTTGCCTCTGTAGTATCAGTCAGTGATTTATTTTGTTGTGTATCCTCAGTCTACTAACAGCTTGACAATGAAAGGTTTCCGAATAACCTGAACATTATTAGTTTGTCACATTTGTATTTCAGACTGTGAGTAGACAATATGTTGAGCGATCTAAATTTAAAAAAATAAACATGCATCTATATACTGAAGAAACATTTATAGCAAGAAAAGAGAATTTTGCATTTCCCATTGAAGCATGCTTTCTTTATTTCATACTAAATATGAAGTCTCCCCACTCCCACCCCAAGTTTGACCTAACCAGAATTGGTTACCGGTTTTACAGTGTGGTTTCTTTCATCAGGTGACCCATTTCACAATGACCCTTTTGCAAAGCAGCCACCAACTATAGCAGGTATTCATAGCAATATTTTTGTTTTCAATGTATTTATAAAAATATATATATATATATATATATATAAACACAGGCTCCCTTGAGAAAGATATGTGCAACATATCGAAACATTGGGCAGCTGGCTCTCTGAGCTAAATATATATATATATATATATATATATAAACAGGGAGATTTTTTAGATTTTAAATTTGATCTTAAATCTATAAAAACTCAACCAAAGAACATGCTTCACTCATTGTGAGATGCTAGCTCATAGCTTCAAAGTAAATTAACCAAACCCGTCTATGTTACACTTAAATACACAGCAAGCAAGTGCAGCCTACTCTTGGTCTTTTCGCTGTCCTTTTGAGGAGTACGAGACAATGAGCCGCACATACATAACACTGAAAAATCCAACCCACCTAAATAGAGGTTTTGAATGGGAACAGTTTTGTGCAAATGCAGTTCTGTGTGTGCTGTTCGTTTGGTACACCTGTTTATTATATACACCTTTCTCACTTACCAGCCTTTGATGGCAATGGACAGATCGTACTTCCATCTGCCATGTCTTGCCAGAAGCTACTGACATATTGACATTATTCTAACCCTCATCTCAACTTTAATCAAATGGATTTGAAAAACAAGAACATTGTTACTACAAAAGTCCCCCCAGTAAACTAACATTTGAAGCCTAGTTTGTGTTTCAGTGTTCAAACTTATTCAAAAAAAAAAAATTATTCAATATTAGTAAAAATATTCAAGTGTGAAAGTCTGTGAATTACTAATTTTGATAATTACAATGTTCTTTCTGTCAGTCTTTGATGAAATGTACATAAGCATCCTTATGTTGCATCAAATGTATAATAAACACACACATTGTATAGACCTGTGGTATACTAAATAGAATTCTTAACCCCGAGTAGATTTGTGCAGCTTGTACAGTATATAGCTTGCAGACCATGTAAAGTGTAGGTGATCTTGGAAGTAGTATTTTAGCGATGACATTTGATATAGTTACCAAAGTTACGCTGTGGTGGGGAGGTGGGTGTGTCATTAAAAAGTTATTTTTAAAAGTCGTGAAATATTGGGAAAGGCAATATAGAGTTTCATATACGTTTTAACCATGTTGCTGTTGATTGTTAAAGGCAGTTTGTGCGTGGCAGCTCCGATGTACAGATACAGTACATAGACACTGTTCACAACAGAGGATTTGTTCTTCAAACAGATCCTTTTGGTGGGGACCCTTTTAAAGAGAATGATCCGTTCAAGACCTCCCCGACAGAGGATTTCTTTAGAAAACCGCCCAAGGCCGACCCTTTCGCATCACCGGATCCTTTCAGTAAAAATGCAACGCTTCCTTCAAAGGTAAGCTGGAAGGGATATTTATGGATTTATTTTGAGGCTGTAGTAGAGGAACTATCTGGGCAAAGATTGAGATCACTTGATGGCATTAACACACCATTTTAAACCAGGGTTTTGACCCAGTGGCAATCCCCATTAGACCACCGCCTTGCTGGGCTTTACTCAACTTGGTCTGTTTCACTGCCGCTGTTGTAGTCCAGTCAGCTTGCATTCCTCTTACTGCTTCCGTTTGTGGAGCCTTTTGTTTAGCAGTGTAGTATAGAGAATGGCCACCAAAACGTTTACTGTATTTATATAGTGTAAATCCCCTGCATGTGTTATAATTGCGGTGTGTTGCCAGTGTATTTAATACCATTTAAGGTTTTGGTAGTTAACATTTTATGTATTCTTTTTAGTCTACTCCATTTGCCAGCAGTGATCCTTTTGCACCTACAAACACAGCACCAAAAGGACCAGGTATGGATACTACTAATCCAGCATTTTATCTGTAACTGGGAAGAAAAATGTGGAAGACAATTAAAACCATAAAAAATAGGGTTTGAACCTAAAAAACAACTTTTATAAAATATATATATATATATATATATATATATATATATATATATATATATATATATATATATAGATACAGTATATATATATATATATATAATCTTGTGTGTGTGTGTGTGTGTATATATATATATATATATATATATATATATATATAGATATATATATATATATAGATAGATATAGATATGTAATCTTTTAGTGGGTGGCCTTAATAAATTTTATCAATTTTAATCAGCGTATTATTTATTTATTTTATAATGCGATTACTCCAATATGAATACATTTTTATCGTTGGTGCTTCTAATCTCCTGTTTACAGGTACGTTGTGCTGAAATACTTTGCCTCTGAATCCAGTTTTAACCATTAGGTGTAATATTTAAAAATGACTGTGGGTATGACTTTTGGGTTTATAAATAACTGTTAAATTACAGTAAATTACAATGACTGTTATCGGAGGTTCGCACCCAAGCTATACCAGTTTCTCAAGTGCATTCTTTGCAGGGCATCTGAAAGTGGAAATTTCAGATTTCAATGCAACCCATCGTTAAAACCAGTTCTCACAATCGACAAAGTCTCACTTTGAGTGTGTGGGTTGCATTTAGGAGGGGGGATTCACAAAAAAAGAACAAAAGTTATCATAAAAGGTACAGCTGAATACTAATGGTAGCAGGCGCGAATACATTCTCCCAAACATTTTACAATGCAAAATTTAGAAATCCTGCAACTTTTAATGCTAATGTTGATAGGAAGATGACATATTTCTTTAAAACCTATAGGTGTATTTAAAAAAAAAAAAAAATGAAGAGAGTATAACACATTTAAAAGTAGTAGAAGAGTTTTGCCTCCATCTAAGGATTAAAATAAACTCATCTTGAATCTCAGCAAGATTTACTTTTGGTATAAATTAAAGAGTAAGTAGCGAGGATCCGAAAAAAATATAACATTACCCGTCCCCATGTGTTGCTACAACTGTTTAAATAGCGTAGCTGTCATTTTTCTTTTCATTAACATCCTGACAATTTTTTACACTTATAACTAACTCTGTTTCAAAGATCTCTTGAGAATGTCCGCTCTTGTGCACTGATAGTGTAAGGATTATTGCCCACATTGTCAAACAGCTAACACAGTAATAACAATCCATGGCGTGGTACGGAAGAGAAAAGCCAGAGCACTTACTGTTATGTTTTTTTTTTTTTAAATTGCTCTTCCTACAGTGATTTAGAGGATTAGATCTCAAACCTCAGTACACTAGAGCGAACATTTTGAAAAGAGCTTTGAAACAGACCTCAGTTATAAGTAAAGTTGTCAGGGTGTTCACAATGAAAAGACAAATTACGGGTACGTTATTTAAACAGTTGTATCGACACGTGGGGACGTGTAACGCTGTATTTTTCAGAACCCTACTACTTACTCTTTAAGACAATGTAGGCTGAAGTTTGTTCGTTAAAGTAATAATTTAAAAAACTAAAAAGTGAAGTTCATTCTAAAAAGTTAAATATTTCAAAGGCTCCTTAATTTGAATTAAAAAAAAAACATTAAAAGATTATCCAAATTTTTAAATAGATCTTACAAAACCCAACCCAACAGTTTCTAAGAATAATTGTATTTCACAGATTTTTATATTTTAAAAAGAATAAAAAGACCGAGGTGGGGGGAGAGCACACAGCTTTATAAGCCAAAGTTTCTCTGGATTTCATTCTCACTTATTCTTTAGGTGCAACTAGAAATCTAGAGCAGCAGGATATGGCTAACAAAAAAACTATTCTTACAAAAAAACGTGTGCAGACCCTATCTCGGCTAGGATGCTTTATTTTGCAGGAAATTGCCTTAATTCAGAAAACACATTGCTTCATGCAGCCCTGATGAAATTTCAGACTTTGTTATAACATAAGAACAGCTGTGTTTCCCACGAATGTGGTTTAACAGATGGAATCATATACATTGTTTTACTCTGCTGCAGCATAAATAACAGCAGAGCTCTTTCTATATCACTTTTGGATTTAAGTACTGCTAAAAGGTTCATTTGTTTACTTTTGAATTAAATAAAAATCTTACTGCAAGTTTTTTTTTTTTTTTTTTTTTCGAGCTTAAGAAGCTGCCCAAGCATTTCTTAACAAGTGATATAAGACTTATTACTGTGCTGTGGGCCAGCGAGGTTTGTTTAAGCTGAAGTGCATAGTTCAAATACTTTTAATATTAGTCCTTTTCTTCTGCAGCAGTAGTTACACCCTACACATGAGGAACAGTCAAAACATAACCAGATCTATGCCGTTTTGAAAACCAATGAAGTTATGAGAAGTTATTCCATGATATATTCCCAGTCGGTAACACCATTCTTTATAGAGTAGTAAGTGACATTATTGGCTGAAGGCTATATCTTGGGAACTGCTTTAGAATCAGAATTTGAAGTTCCTTTCATAGGCACATTTTTCTGACTTTTTCTGAGTTTCTTGGGCTGATATATTTAGGTTAGTTTCCCCCTTTGTCGGGGATGTGTAAAGTTATATACAGAGGATACTACATGATTTCACTCATGACAAAGGCTGTGGACAACCCTCCCCCATTTGTGCAGTAATCACAGCAATTCATGTGTAACCATGGTGTATTATGTTTGTATAACAAACAAAAAGGGTTGATACCAGGAGGTTCCTGGTTCAAATCCCACTCAGCCACTGACTCACTGTGTGTGACCCTGAGCAAGTCACTGAACCTCCTTGTGCTCTGTCCTTCGGGTGAGATGTAAAGCAAATGAGGTCTTACTGTAAGTGACACTGCAGCAGCAGTTGTTGATGATGCATCGTTCATCCCCTAGTCTGTAGAGTCGCTTTGGATAAAAGCGTCTGCTAACTGACTCATTTTAATACAGTAATAATAAAATAAAGTAAATATCATGACCCTAATGCCTACATTTCAGTTTTTGAAAAATAAATCTTTTGGAAGCAGGTGGTTTTCCTTTCTTGTGTAGGAAGTGAAAGTCCTGCTGACCTGTTAGTCGCTGTTGTAACTTGTTATTTTATTTCTGACCGTAGATCCGTTTGGAACGCTAGACCCGTTTGGGAGTAGTGCCTTTGGAAGCAGTAGTGGGTTTGCTGACTTCAGTCAAATGTCAAAGGTAAGCTGGGGGTCCTCCATGTAAAACATATTAGCATAAAAAAATTTTAAAAATCCATCCTTGTGCATCGGCACGTTAAGTTCTGTAAACTGCTTTTATCTGTTTGTTTTAAACTACACTCTGATTTATTTATTTTTCTGGCGGATTGTCGTTTTTGTGTGCCGTGCACAAAAATCTTTTTTTTTTAATTGACAAGGGTAGCGTTTTTAAGGGAGTGTGTTAATTTCGTAAGAATGCTTAAATCAGTTATTTTCATATTTCAGTGTTTCTCTGTGGTCTTTCTCGGCGCTGTGTGGTGGACTTAGTTTCAGTTTGTGTGAGAAGTCTGTAGGTGTGTAAGAGTCGAGGGGAAAGCCTGCTTGAAAAGCCTTGAAAGGTCTTGAGAAACACACACACAGTACATGATAGCGATAATTGAGCTGAAACCCACGCAGTGTGGAAATGTACATAGTTTCCACTGTTCTTTTACATAAGGTATGTTACATTTTGTTGGTGTGTTGCAGTTTGAGCATGCCTCTTTCTACGTTTTTTTTTTCAGCGATATCTTTGGTGCAATTAATTCAACTTTTGCATAATTAACGGTGGCAATGAATGATTAAAAATAAAACGCACACAGCCGGAGTGTCCTTGTAATCTAGCTATTAGAAATGAAGTTGGATACATTTGTATGAAATCAACAGTTTATCAGATTATACCCAACTGCAATATGGATGGCATATAGGAGGCAAGCAGTCTATGAAAAAATTTTCATGAAAATTCCGTTCAGAGTAGGACAAGCCAGATCATTGCATACGGGGCCCCATTTTGAAGGAGGACCCGAAAAAGAACCCCAATCCAATGTTATTCATGCTTTTATACAGAGTCAGACGTCTCATGCAGACCCCTTTGCTTCCTCATTTGGTGGCCAGGGATTCTCTGAAGATCCTTTCAGGGGCAAGACTGACATGCCAGCCCTACCACCCAAGAAAAATGTACCTCCCAGGCCTAAACCACCCAGCGGTAAGTTTTAAATGCAGTGGTAGGTAAAGGCCACAT
Organism: Acipenser oxyrinchus oxyrinchus; assembly: GCA_030684275.1. NCBI lineage: Eukaryota > Metazoa > Chordata > Actinopteri > Acipenseriformes > Acipenseridae > Acipenser > Acipenser oxyrinchus. Next base: position 2,680,357 of record CM060272.1, read on the forward strand.
TTGGAGGGAAAATCCAAGCAACATCACTTGGCACTCTAGAAGGTTTGACTTTTGCTAATGTAAATTATGATCGAATTTGTCTTCAGTTACAATACAATTCACATTTTTGACATTGATACGCTTTCTAGCAAATGATACGCTACAAGCTGTGCACCTTTTGTTACTGCGAACATCTTGTATGCCTAAATCGTATGTATTTTTCTATTATCCTAAAGCCTTGTTGGCAGTTATAGAGAAGGCAGATGTATAATATATTTTTAGCTACACTGCTGTGCAAAAGTCTTAGACATTTTGCACGTTTTGGGGGGTGAGGGGAGGCTTTGAGTAAATTGTTGATGCTCATAACATCGATATATATATATATATATATAGTAACTCCTGAATGTGTCTAAGACTTTTGCACAGCAGTGTATTTCTTGGGAACCAATATCCAGATGTCTTGACACTTTTAATGTGGTGTATCATCTATGTGTTAAGTAACTGTCACAAAGACGGCCGGAGTGGGTGACGTCAGACCAGAAACAGGAAGTAACACACAACAGACAGTGAGGTTGGTGAAGCTGAGCACTTGGTTGTGCTCAGCATTTAATAAACAAAATAAAAGAACACAAAAACAGCACACGGCACATTCGCCAAAACAAAAGAGATAAACAAAACGGACTATACAGTAAACAGACAGTGCACCTAACAAACACGGTGAGTGACAACTATACATGTACTTTTCTCCTTCTCTCTCCCGCTCTCCACTCACCAACACCCAACCCCGAAAGTGAGTGAATCGTGCATCTATATATACTGTTGTGCTGGGATTCAATTACTAATTAATTATTTACTTGAATCCCAGCACGGAATTAATTAAGTGCAACCTCGTGCCTAACTACAATTATACAATTTTAAACACACGTGAAACACAGACCCGCTTATATCCCCGTGTACCAATCGCTATACACCAACATTAACACATGCAACATGCAACATATAACACAGAAATGCACACAGGGGCGGGGCACATTGCCACAGTAACCTACCTTTTTTGTTAATTCTTCATCTTATGAAACTAGTTATCACAGATGGGAAGGTTCTGCTTAGTTCAGATTCTTAAAGCATTTTATTTTGTTGCATTTACAGTTTTTGACAGAACAGTAGACTGTAAGTATTATGCTGGTGCACTGATGTCTAAAGAGGGGCGTGGTTTGGGAGAAGCGAGTTGTGCTTAAACAACACTATTATATCGATTGTCAGCGCTGCATGTGCAGCTGCAGAACTAATACTGTTTTGCTGGGTGTACCTTGATGTTTGCATTTGTACCATGCTAATGTAAACGTTGCTTAATACCACAAATGTGAGGAAAGAAATGCCATTAAGAAAAGTAATCGTATAATTTCCTCTCTAACCATGGGATGCATTATACACAGCATGTACTTGCATTGTCCCATTAGCTGAAACTTTTATACAATTTAAAATCAGAAATTGGATAAGGGGGACATTGAGTTGTTATGAAAAGCAATCTGAACTTTAATAAGATGTAGAGAATTGGCTCAGATTGATTCCTAAAGTGAAAGACATAAGCTGATTATGCCTAGCAATGCCATAAAGCCATAGACAGTCACTATTCAGGCAGTAACAAACAAAACAATTATGTCTGCAGTGTTAAAAGAGTTAAGTAAAATGACGCTGTCATTTAAAAAAAAAACAAAAAAAAAACTCAACACTGTTTACAGGGTAGTATTATATTCTTACTAGAGGTTCAAATAGAGTTCACATGCTAACTGACGGATGCCTTCACACCAAACAACAACACATTGTTTTGTTGTTCACAAGCCTCTCTTGCCCTTGCAGATTTTGAGGTAAGAGGTAAGAGCTGTTGATTTCAAATCGGGGCAGTATTTTGAGGGCAGCGGTGGTAAGGTTCAGGAAGTCGGTGTAGGTGTTCATAAACTGGTTGATAAGCTGAACTCAGAGCTGTGATGCGCTAATATTGGGATCTGCTGTGTTTTCTCCACCCTTGCCCACTTCCTCCGAATGCAGCTCGGTGTTCACTACAAGGTGGCTTTCTCAGCATCGCTATCTTCTAAATTCGGTAAATGTGTTCTCTGCCCTGACCAGCATTTAACCTTTTGACTTTTTCTTGATAAAAGGATGCTGCATGTGGCACATCTTTCAACTTTTAACCTCTGAGAAAAATAAAATCAAGTGGTAGCGGTAGATGGTAAATGATACACAAGACAGTGTACTCGATTTACTTTCTTTTTTTACTATTAAAAGTGATATGAATTTGATCATGTTATTAACTTTCAGCCCAGTTTTATGTGCAAATAATGCCTGTCAGCTATTTCAAAGGCTGTGATGGATTGTTAGTGGTCCAGTTAGTGTATTTTAATTACAGGTTTGATTTCAAAACACTGTGAAACTTTTTCACTTTCCTTAATTCTTACTGTTTTTTGTGAAGCTGATGTGGTATTTCCTTGAACAAATAATACTTCTAAATATACACGTCATTCTTGGAAGATGTGTGATCCGTGTCCCATGCCACAGCAATTCTTTAAAAGCTGCAATAGTTTACCACTACAGAATTCACAGAACTGGTGCGTCGAATTAACACGTTTTAAATTTTTTAAATAGCCAAGCTCAGCACTGCCAGGAGCCTGTCTGGATCATGAGACTGACGCAGAAAAATGCAAAAAAAGAACAAAGACCATAGTACAGCCAGTAGTGTGTGTATGTGTGTGTGTGTGTGTGTGTGTGTGTGTATATATATATATATATATATATATATATATATATATATATATATATATATATACATTTTCCACTCTGAATTTTCTGAATGACAGTGTCAGAATTTGGTATTAAACATTCATAGGAGTTAGAAATGTAATGTGTTCATTATTTCCTATCAGTTGTAATTTTAGACAGTACCTGTATAAAAAAAAAAAAGATAAAAACATTCTGATCGTCTGATCATTTTCATATCAGAATTCAGATCTGCACTTTCCATCACCTGCTGCAATGGTGGCAGTTACACGTTGTTGCAGGGAAAAAAAAAGATTGCTTCAGCGATTAGCTCTGCTGTAAAAAGCAAGTCTGTTTTCTCATTACACTTAAATAACAGCTTGATTGACTAAGTGGTTAACACCTATTCTGATAAGCGCTGCCCCACGTTCCTTTCCCACGCCTGCGTAAGGGTGCCATCTTTTTTTGTTTTTTTCTCATGATTGAGTTACAGCTACTCTATGCTGAACCACAGTATTTGTATGCTTTTAAGACACTGTTTGATAAGCCTGAGCACAAGGCTGAAGTTATTCTGCAGGAAAGCAGATGATAAATTAAAGTTAGATTCTCATATGTACCACCTACCAAAAACTCATTGCTAAAACCATGCTGTGTCCTTAGCAAGTACACCAACTGAGACAGTGTTGCTGTGTTTTCTATGATATTAACATAATTTAGATGATTTTTTTAACAAATGTAAAAAAAATAAGCTACAAAATGATATCCCAAAAGTCTACCGGAAGCCATAAGAGTAATACATTATTTCATGTTAGATTTTGAAATGTCACATTTTTTCAATTGTCAGTTTTTTGTGAAGTATATGGAAAACTACAAAGCTGGATGCTATTCGATATGCTAGTGCAACATTATTTCATTCGACTTTATGAAGCTAAATGTTCTATAGGGTGATGCAAAACATTTGGCCTTAGCTGTACTTCACTTTTCTGACAGTTTTCCTGTAAGTTCTGTCCTGTCAAAGATTATGCATTCCATTGCTCATCCCTGTTAAAGGAACCTTACGTTTTTGTAAACCTGTTGCCCGTTACGTCTACTAATATGTCATAAAGCATTTATTATGCCGTCTTTGAGTTTGTTACAGAAAATCTAACGGTACCTCCACTTTGATTTGTGACCTTAGGTTGCTGCCGCCTTGGGGTTGATTGACTTTAAGGTTTCGGGATGTTAAAAATGTAACACTTTGAGATATTGGCTTCATGCTTTGTACACCACAATATCCTCTAGTTCTGACGTTGGTATCGTACATGAAAAATGAAACGTCTTCTGTTGGTAAATTTACAAATCCATTTCTTCATTGCCACATTGTTTTAACCTCACTCATAACAATATGAATGCTTTGTAAGATGTAGCAATGACTACAGTCAGAGCATATAGATATGATGTTTTGCATTTGCATCTTATGACTTGAGTGGTTTGAGTAATTTCCCCTATTTACAAGCTCCCAAAATGATTTAAGAATTTATTTTTTTTTTTTTTTGCAGAAAGGTGTGCTCAATGCATATGGTCATAAACATGATGAGAATAGATATACACATTTTTCACACCACATCGAATTGAAAACAATATAAAGATGGATCGTTAATGTTTTTGTGGCAGCGACCCTTAATGTGGTGACGGTTTTATTCTTGTTGTTTTTTGTTTAAATTTAACCTCCACAGTGGGTTTTTGGTGCACCACTAGGGTAGCTGCTGAAAGCACTGTGGCTTTCATGGCAGAACAGTGCACGTTAAGTGAAACTACAAACATGGTTTATCACTGGTGTGCTCGAGAGAAGCACTGAAGCTGTAAACAAGCTTGTGCCCTACGTGAAAAACTATATGTAAAACTCTGGGAGATTGTAATCGGCTACCAGTTGCACAAAACGTTGCACAAAACCTTTTCCTTCCACATTTTTTGACAGCATTTTTATTGTGTGAGAATGCACTATAATAGGGGTGGCCAATCATGGTCCCAAAGCGCCATTCCACTCCAGGTTTAACAGGCATAATGATAATTAATTACTTCAGCTACTGCATGGAGGTTTAATTAGTTCAATTAAACAATTTAGAACAGGGTTGTAATAAAGACCAGGAGTGGAAGGGACCACTTCGGACACCCCTACTCTGTTAATCTGGTTTAGGTTTAAGATAACTAGATCAATGGAAGCCAGACAAAGTCCAAGACTACTCCCTTGCTTCCTTAGAGCACAGTCCCTCCTGGTCTTTAAAGCATGCTTGTTGGGGAACTGGCATTGCCACAGCTTGTGGTATCCTTGTTCTGTGGTAAAAAAGAGAGGACTTTAATACCCAGCGTCACAGTCTTGCCTCCTTCATCAGAAGCATTAAAAAAAAAATAGTGACACTGCAGCCGATTTTTTTTAAACTTCCATTATCCAGAGGTCAGGCAAACGTAAATGGGAAAGGATGTGGTGTAAGTGTTATGTCACAACTGATAGTACATACTTTAGTACATAGGTGGCATGGTGTTTGGGAATTGTAGCGAGTGCTAAAATAGCCTGCATGATGACTTTATAAGTCCAATGTTGTCAGTGGTTTGTTTGAGCTTCGTTAAGTAGTTTTTGAGATTAGTTAATTTGCTTTAATCTGACGTCTCTTGGAAGTGTTTATTTTGTGTGATGAACTAACCATGCATGTATGGCACCTACATCATTTGTAAAGAACATATTTTAAGACCACAGAGCTTTTAATGAAAGGCATCGTTTATAAGTTGCAGCAAGAAACGACTTGGCTAAGTTGTTTCCGTTCCGTTTTTATACCATGGTTCTGTTCCTTTCAATAAATGTGTCCTTATAAAAGGTGTTCAATTTTGTTTGCATCGTGCTTTAGCTTGTAAACACTCTCTGTTTTAAAAGAATAGATCTGAAGCTGAGATAGAAAGATTACACAAGGCATGGATAGTGTGAACAGGGTTTATCTTTATATCGTCATACCAACACCTTGCTGGTTACTTGACTGTATACGGCATGCAGGGCACACCAGATAAGTTAAACAGCCTGTTGAAACCAATTAGGTGATGTTATTGGAATGAAAATGCTGTCACCTACGTCTTTCTCACTTATTTCTCCATTCTGACCACATACAGAATATGTATGTATTCTACTCCCTCAAGGGCCTGATTTTCAAAAGATGATCTAATTACAAGCATTTCTTCCACTAATAATTTAAGTAGCCTGACAAACAAACATGAAACGAGATTTAGGTTTTGCATGCAATGCAGCATGAGAAGCAATATTTAAACAGATACACGATGCTGTTAGTATCATAATTACATTTTAGTCTAATGTGAGAAATAGTGGAAGTTTTAGGTGGTGTTTCAGAATGGGTTGTACATCTTTGAATTTCAGTGTCAGGGGGGCGATTGGTATCCACATGATTTAAATTACCTAAGAAAAAAATGCATGTGTGGTAAGGATGTACAGTCACGACAGTAGCAGAGCATCTTTAGCAATGAAAGCAGTAATCCATATTCCATCACTGACTCGCTTCCAAGTTGAGGGGACGGGGAGGGGAGGGGGCCTTTTGGGGAAATAATCTTTCTTCTTTCTAAACTTTCTAGGTAAAAGTACTCCAGTAAACCTGCCTGGGTCAGGAGATTCCTCCAAGTCCAGCGACCCTTTCCAGCCCTTTGGCGCTGAAGACAGCGACCCATTTCAAAATAAAAAGGGGTTTGGAGACCCATTTAGCGGCAAAGATCCTTTTGCTCCTACCTCCTCAAGTAAAGCTTCTAAAGACTCGGGTTTTGCAGACTTCAGTTCTGTAAGTTGAGTTCAGTGATACTCTCTGTCCAGCCCACCCTTTTGCTTTCTGCTTATAGTGATCATTATTTAACTGAGAAATCTATAGCAGAATGCATCACCAGCTTCTGTGCCTCTTTGCTGTGCCTCATGCTGGCCACCTTCATGCTACAGACATAGCTTTTTAGTGAATAACCGATTCTTCTCCATTATTTCACACACCAGAATTAAAACAAACAAACAAAAGCTTGTCAGGATGGGGCCAAAAGCCACTTTTTAATAAGCAATTCTTCTGCAAGTGGCAGTAGCTCTCTAACACATTTTAAAAAACACTTTTTAATTGGTAACGCAAAATTTAAACAAACAGGTGATCTGATTTGACATCTTTTAGTTAGGGAGTCGTTGTACTGTGTTACGGCAAACGAGACCAGGTTTTCATTTTCTTGCCTTGCAAATATAGGGATTTATTGAATTGCGATTCTTTTTCAACAACCACTACAAACGCCCCAGTGTGGCAGTGGAAAACCTGTTAAGGCACAAGGTCCTGAATCCAGTACATTAAGCTCACGTCCATTAGCAAGTACTTTGCATATATGTATATCCTAATTTCATTGAAGTGCCTTGCAGGAAAGCAGTTTATTAGTAATTATCTAATATAATAAAATAGCAGAGATATGACCCTCTCCAAGGGACAGTTGTAATTAATTGGTTGTTTAAAACTGGCAATGTTGGAACTATTTTAAAAAAACAGACAAAACATAATTATTATTATTATTTTATTTAATTGCTTCATTCCTATCAATACCTGAAATCTCGCTATACTTAAATGCTTCTAACAGTTTGTGGGTGCTTGAAGGACAGTTTTAAACAATTAGGCTTCTGTTATGAGGTATTTTCAAAACCATGCCGGCAATCTTGAATTCTACATGCACAACTTTGAAAACCTCCAAGACATTGTAGCCAAACTAGGGTGTCCAAATCTACTGTTCTTTCTCCCTCGTACAGAAGTCTTTAGACCAGGGTGCTGGAGAGAGATGTTGAATAATCCCTTTTGGGGTTTCTTCGTAATCAGAAGGCCTTTTGGTTATTCAAGATGAGTTTGGCGGTGTTTCTAAGGGCTTGCGTTTCTTTGTCAAGTTAAAGAACTGACTGGATCCCATTCCCAGCACTGTTCCTGTACTCGCTTTGTTTTTTGTGTCCTAAAATAAAGCAGGCACAGAAAGCTGTCCGTTACCCATAGAAACACGTACTTTAGACACTGAATTGGAACACAATTGCTGCGCTGTCTTGAGCAAACTAAATAATAATAATCAAGCACGGATCATGATTGCAATGATCATCAGGATTAGAGAATGTTTTAAAACGTCACAGATCAAACATTGAGAGCTATAGTTTTGACTCCTTTTAAGATACTTGCACAAGAAGCAGGAGGCCTACACTCATAACTGACAATACTATCACAGCTATCAGTGTGTGTTTATATATATATATAGCTCTGAGTATCTGATGCTACAAATGCAAGTTTTTAGTGAACTTGTTTTTCAAAGAACAGCATTTCGGTGGTGGAGAGTTAGTTTTAATCTTCAGACAACTGTGTGTAGAATTTCATTTGAATGCCCTCCGCATTGGTTTTTGAAGATGCCTCATAGCAAGAAGCCTGCTGATTTGTTGACTTTGGTAGCAGCAGTATCACTACTCAGCTCTCAGTCCTGAGGTTACAGAGCATGTTATTGGTGTGCATTCCAGTATCATAGCAAGCAGACCCATTTTGTGTTATTCTTTATCGGTCTCCTTGATATTCTCTGCTGTCTTTCTGTTGTCGTCACATTGCATGGCAATTAGGATTTGGTTGCTTGCTTTACCATTTCTGACTTCTTGGTTTAATGTAGGTAAGGAAGGAGGGGAAGTACTAAAATGGTTATTTTTCATGCCCCCAAAAAAAAAAAACTTTATAGATATCGCAGGCCTTTTGTCTAAAAATGTACAGGTGCGGAAATGTATTGTACAGTTATTAATAAAATACTCCTAATACTGGGAAAGATATGCTAATACATATCCCATATCCATATGTTAAGGGCGAAACCCAGCCATCTGGCTAGTCTAGTTTTGCTCGGGCAAATCTAGTTTCACCAAGGTCTTCTGGGCGAATCCCGAAGTTACCACTTTTTTTCGGCACTTGCCCGCGTCCTATCGGGCGAATCTAGATTGGCCCAGAACTTGAAAAGCACAACTGGGCGAAACCTGTTTTTTCAACACTTTTCAATGAATTTCGGGGCTCGGATGAGACTAGTTTTGTCCAAGGCTTCAAAACCGATGCTGGGCGAATCTGGTTCGCCCATGCCATTAATTTGGGCGAGTCTCACAAGGCCCGACCGTCTCAATGGCAGAAACAGAAAATCCCATTAAATTACCGGATTGCATTATTTACTCTGATCCAAGGATTATATTATCCTTGTTCTGAACCAGGATGGTTAAGCAAATCCTCCAAAGTAAAGACCGTGGCCAGTAGCTGTCATTGCATGTAGAACTGTACTCTGCTTAGTGTGTGTGTCTGTTTGTGCCATAGAGGCTTCTGTAGATTACTGTAGACACTTGTGTGTTAAATTCTCATGTGGTGGTAATAGTTTATTTATTTATTTATTTTTTACTTCCATTTTGTTTTTGCTGCATGTCATTTTTTCATGTCCTCATTTGCATTGTGAATAATCAACTTTTATTTATGTATGTGTTGATCGATTGATTGATTTGGTTTATTTAGGGTATTTGAAATGTTGTATGGACATTTTTTTTTCCCTTAGGGGGTTTGTTTTTAGTGTGTTTTTTTGGTTTTTTTTTACATTTTTTTCAGGAGTGGGAAAGAAGGTAAGATTTAAAATAAATGAAGTAATACAGAAACGTACACATTGCTACATTTTACTATATGTCCTTCAGCTAGTATTGTGTAGCTACACGAGGGTGAATGCATATGTCCTCATTATTTTTATCAGAATAAATATTGATTACAAAGGGATATATATGACTGAAAACACTGTGCACAACCAGTTTTGTTAAATCTAATACCTTTCATTTTTTCGCACTCCCACCAGTCTTATTGATATGATGCATACATTTCCAGTATTTTAGCTTGTATAAACTGTACATGTAGAATTACATACACCAGTAATACCTATTACTTCATTGCTTATTGTTTATCACTTATTTGAATCATAACTCGTAACATTGTCGATTTTATTTCTTTTCTGTTAAATTTGAATTGAGTTCCCTTTTTTATTCTCTGTTAACAAGCGTTTCCATACACTTGTTTTAAGTGCCTGCATGTGCTCTTGAATTGGCAGTAAACTTCGTCTGTACTAAATCATTGTCACCTCCCCCCCTTTATGTCTAAATCATGCCGTTACGTTGCTTGTAATTGCAGCAGAGGTCTGCCTGTTTCACTTAACATCTAGCACTGAACTTGGCAGCTATGGGCTGATCTTATTGGAAACCAGAGCTGTATTCTCCTACTATCAGGCAATATAAGAGACCGCCAGATCCCTCCTGAAGCTCCTTATAAACACGACCACTCTGTCAGACCCTTAGCCCCATACATGGACCAGCTCTCTGCTTGGACTGTGCTGCTCGTTCCGTTTGGTGGGCGTGGTGGAAGGATTCCCAAAGCAACTCAGGCCTGATGTTACCGAATCTCTGTTAAGACTGAATTGATTAAGGGAACTGTCCTGGGGAAAGAAATTAAAATACAATTGTGAGCTCATCAATGAGATGAAACATGAAAGTATAAGTTTGCATAATTTCTCTCTCTTTTTTTTTTTTTCTCTGAAAGTAAAAATAATAAATAAATAAATAAATAAAGAATGTAAATAAAATAGACCAATAAACGTAATCATTTTTCTGGATTGTTTAAACTACACTCTTCAGAATCAGGCTGGCCGAGTGTAAATCTGGAAGGAATTTTGATACCCAAGCTCAGCTCCATCGTTACTGAATCTCCTGGTCTTGCTTCAAATGCCTGATTGACGTTGATCGTAAAGGCAACTCGGGATCCTACAGGTGTATTTTGACATTCAAAATTACAACCATAGCAATAAAAATGACTCATTTTTTGACGCATTTTATTTATTCTCCAGGACCGTTGCCTTAAACAAATACAAACGCAGAACTACAGAAATATATAGGAAATGCATGTGTAGACAAGTGTAATAAGTGAATAGTCACTGATATGTGTTAATAATGGTAATTTTAGAATGCAACCCTAAAGCAGTGCTAGGAAAAACTGACACTACTTCCAATTAATTGTCGTCGTGTTTTCATGTGGATACAAGTTAAACCGTTGGTGCTTGGCTTTCGATAACACAATATTGCGTAGTCTTTTGTTTGCAAGCTAAACCAACATGTTGTTTTTAAAGAAGCAGTTTTTTTTTTTTTTGTCTCTCCCAGCTTGGAAATGAGGCCCAGCAGCTGGCGTGGGCGAAGCGGGAGAGCGAGCGTGCGGAGCAGGATCGGTTAGAGAGGCTTCGCAGACAGGAGCAGGAGGACCTGGCGCTCGCCATCGCTCTCAGCAAGGCAGAGATGTCAAACGCATGAGCCGCACAGAGTCAACGCATCAACCTGCAAAGAGAGACAAAAAACTTTTTAATATGAACGATATCGGACTCTCTGTGTGTGTGTGTGTGTCAAGAGCTGAATAACAATTCCTAAGTGAGCTGAAGTCAAAAAAAAAAAGATTTTGGTGGTGGGGTGGGCTTGGGAATGAAGTGATGCACTGTAAATGCACTGTATAAACCTGTATCATAGACATTTTAGGCCAATTTATTTAAAAGATATAGAAACTCAAGTAACATAAACTGGAAGGCAGTGGTTTGGGTTTTGGGGGTGGGCGTCTTCTCAAAATAGATCGGTGTAAGGAACAAGGTCAGAATTGAAAGTGCTTTTGGTTAAATTGTTTAAAAGTCCGTTATCACTGAGTTGACAGCAGAAAATTTTAGTTTCCTTGACAGATTACAAAAAAAAACTGGAAAGTGATTCACATAATTTGCAAAACAAAAAAATACTGGCATACCTATTTATTTAACGTTATTAATATTTAATTAATAGTGTTTTTTTTAATGCTTACACTTCCAAGGATTTGACTGGTTTTGTTAAGAGATCCAAACTTTATCTTTTTATTTGATTGGTGACAATGAACAATGTAATATGAGGGTCAAAAAGCACAGGCTGCAGCTGAGTTGTTGAACGCTATTTTGTATCGGACTGTTTCTGATTAACTCAGATATTTGGGCAAATACTGTGTACCAACCAGGCAAGTAGCTCCTGTTGTTATTTTCTAGATGCTGTTCCATTAAAAAAAAATTATAATAATAAAATAAAGGAAATCGATGGCAAATAAGGGAAATTTGAATGACAAGACATGCTTTATGTACATGAGTTAATTTGAGAAGAAACAACTAAAGCTTACCTACTCCAAAACAAAACAAAAAACCAACCTGTTCAGAAACTGACGTCTACCGTGTTACTGTGTTTGTGGTGTTCTCCAGCAGTGTCCAGTATATGTACCATAAGCTGAAGGGTTCTTGATAATTCATTGTCATGGTTGTATGGGTTCAGTTTTTTGAATTGCAACGCAAAAGAATAGCTGTGAAGTAGCAAGTAGCTGTCCCTGTAAGGTCTTGATAATTTTTAGTAGTATCATCCTTGTTAGGATTGCTGTACCTCAGTACCCTGTGCTTCATAGCAACAATATTTTAAGCTGTTCATTGACATATCAAGTTTCAGAATTAGTCAAATTCTGAGAGTGACATCTGATGCCCTTGAATTATTATAAAAGTTTCTCGTGGTTTAAGTTCACGCTAATGTACTGTATATATCTTCTGTTGACTTTCTAATCTTTGTGGTGTTTTAATCACAATCCTCCTATAAGCACCCCTTAGGTTTTGTGCACTTTCCTACATAAACTGGACACTGTCTTAGATACATAAAAGGTGTTTCGGTGGTATTTTATGAGACTCGTTTTCAGTCTTGTGTTTCGGTAACTTTGCAAAAGGTGTAGCAGTTTGGATTTCAGTTGTTGCCAACCCCAGTTCCCAAAATTTTAATTAATATGAATATTAATTTGAGTCATTTTTTTTTTTTTTTCTTTCCATAGTGCAGTCCTTTCTTGCTTTTGCGTTTACTGCCGAATGCAGTATTTTGTAAAAGTAACAAACGCACGTTCCATTTTGTAACAAATGTGCATTACTTGAAACAACATTTATTCTAACTGCTAAAAACAGGGTGTCTCCCAGACTCTGACAGCATTTGTTGTTTTAAATGATCTGAGTTTACGGGGGATTTGGCAGCGTATGAAATCTGAAGCCTAAAGCATTCCCAAATATCCTGTTTCACCTGCCTTAGTCTTATTTTATGTACAGAGAAAGGGAGTACGAGAAAAATATAAATAAATGTTGGAAAATCCAAGCTGTGTTACTGAAATGCATTAAAGGTGTTTACGGATTATGTACATTATGTTAGTTATATTTGTCCTAAAAAATCGTGGTGTAACTTAAAACATTTAAAAAGGAGATGAAGGCTGGAATTCTAGCTCACTGTACATGGTTATCATTTTAATATAATAAAAATAAGGTAACATTCCAGCTAAGGTAAGTTGTCTTTCATTTCTTCACAGCAAATGATTTATGATGTGCCAGTAGAATCTCAGAGGACCGAAACAGGCAGTTTCAACACCATGAAAATACCATTCAAATTAGTTTTAGTATCTTACAAAGATATATATATATATATATATATATATATATATATATATATATATATATATATAATATATATATAATTTTTTTCAGATGTGGTGGTAGCCTAAACTTATACCGTGGTATGAAAAAAATATACATATAATTACAGATCTTTGGCTGCCCTTCGGTTGAAGAAGAAATAGAAAGTTCATAGTAATTTAATATTGCAGAGGTCATCATAACTGCTGAAATAATATTCCAGAGCACATTTTCATTGATGATCTCCATCTTGTCAAGCCAGCCAGACCAGTGTTGGAAATGCTGTAAATGACCGTACAATATTTTACATTTCGAGGATACGGACGCTGGTGCTTAAATAATGTAGCATCAGCACACCACTGATCTGAGTGCATGCTGTAAAACCAATACAATCCAAGTACTGTTGTTAATTACTCCCTTCTGAAATAACACAGGAAATTCCAAGGCATGCTTTTATTTACATTATGGTAACGGAAGCGTTGAACTGAAGCGGCTTTTACAGCAAAGATGGAAAATAAGGGTTAGAAAAGACACGCCACTTGGATTGGCTAATAAAAGTGAACTTGCTTGGCAATACAGATTAATTTAGGACGTGTGAAATTTCATTTTGACCCTTTTTTTTATTATTTGTTGAAATTTGAGGTCTAGCCTTGCACTTGTGTAGGTTTTGTCTGTAAAGTGGACAGGTTAGTTGAGGCTCTAGGAATAACTATGAACTGTCTAATAACGGATTGGGGTGGCACTGAGTTAGATTTACCATGGACAGATCGATGTCACTCCAGCCATTGAATTCACAGTTTAAGACGACATTGCTTTCATTTGCAAGTAATGGGCAGTGATCACAGAAATGCCCCATAATGTACTGGAGTGCCATAGAGAGATGCCAGCAGTGTCCAGTGGTGCTTATTTTAATGTGGACATCCTAGGTACTAGGAATCGGTCTGAAAGCATATGTGCTAGAACCTGCTCCCACGTAACCTAGCTTTGGCTTAAACAACAAGCTCGGTTCACTCCATCGCATTCCTGAAGATTTTGTAAAAAGTTTATTCCTGTCTTAACAGGAAAATTAAGAAATATTACACCAAAGTTGCATTCCATGTTTTTTTTTTGTGTGTGTGTGATGAATATTAAAAGTGGAAGTTTTAAGATTAGAATAAATGCTTTCCATGACAGCTCTTGGCCTAGGAAGAGCTCTCTGTTCCAGCCCTAATGTGCAATCTGGTAATGAAAAGCTTTGCAAAATTTCAGTTTTAGTAATGTATATTTAATCAGCTGTGTGAGGGAGTGTAGCTATATGCTGAATAATAGTACCCAGGGGGTTTTGTAGTACTTTGGAAAATGTCATGTTTTTCCAGCAGAACTGTTAGGGAGGAATTTAACTAAAATAATCCAGATGGACGTTGTTCTATAACAGCACACAAATAACATTTTCCATTAGACACAGTTCTTCACTTGTTGGCATTGCTTGTCACAGGTTTATAATGCACGAGAATAATTCATGTGTGAGAAAACCTGTTGGAAATAGAGTAGAGGTACATGCTGGTATATTTGACCTGGGTGATGATTAAATAGCAGGAACATGTATTTGTTGAAAACAAATTGAGTTGCAGTATATACAATTATGACTTCAAACGCTCATTAATTCTTAGGAAAACCATAAAAACTCAACCCCTTGGTCAAGTTGATGCTGATAAATGCATTGGCCGAGACGTTTGTTTACTTGGTTTCTTCTGGTTTTACCCCATAAAAGTAATACTTTTTGTTTTGAGATGGATATGTTATGGATTTCATTGAAATCCAAGGCGAAACTGATTTTTTTTTATAGCACCATAAAGAGAATGTGTTTATGAGAACAGTGGAATGCAAGATTTACATAGCAACACCTGTCTTAAGGCATTAATTAGCGCTAGTAATGCTTTTGGAGAGTTTAATGTATGGAACATTATCAAGAGATTTAGCCATAGCTTTCAAAAAAATAGTCTGATTGCCCTGTGTTGTAAAGAATGTGAACCAGTGCACTTTCACACACTTCGGTGTAATATTTCTTTAAATAACTTCAATTCTGAGCTGTCCCCTCAGTCCTGTTGTGTGGAGCAGCCTGTAGCACTTCAGGTCCTAATCCCAGGCTGAAAAGCATCCTGTAGGTGGCGTCCTTAGTCCACTGGATTTGCATCATTTTAAGATGAATTGCCAAAATGCCACAATCCATTCCTCACACACAGAGGAAATAGGCAAAAGATTTTCTTATGGTCCACTAATCATGTGCAGTGCGCTGCCCGAACCAGCAAACGAGATGATCCCATTGAAAGATATTCTAGTTGGTCTTTTTTCAGTAAGCTTTCCCACTCGTCCACCAGATAAAAAAAAAAAACGTTAGATTTTTTTCCCTTACCTCTTTCCTATACTACCAATACTACTTTTATTACTCAGAATTAAATATATTACCGTGATGCAAATTCGGAATGCATTCTGAATATATATATATAAGATTAAGATACAGTCCGCAGCCCTCCATGGTGGTCTGTGAAAGTGAAATGAGTTGGGCTTTGTAACGGGAGGCAGGGCTGTGGTTAAAAGGTGAGGTACACCTTTAGGGCAAGTGGTTTCTTTATTCATACAATGCTGGCAGAGGTGAGTATTCGCAATGCTCTCAAGTGCTTTTAACGAGTCTCCTTGAGTGATACCGCAGCAATGTTGTTGCCATCTAGCTGTTCATTACATTTTTTTTTTTTTCATATAAACTTTCATTGGGGTGTTCCAGGTGCATTCCAGTGATGTTAATCATAAAGCGAAAGGAACAGTCAGTGTGTTTGTGTACCCTTTTCATTGTATTTGTTTTTCAATTGGTGAATCTAATAAATGGCTGAATGCTGCAGTGTGATGTGTTCAAAGCTAGCTTTAACGGTGTACTGCTCTCTGTTTGTTTTGGTTTTTTTTTGGAAGGAATGCTTAGTATGCTTTTAACATCCTGTGCTAGATTAGAATCAGTACCATGTAGATTTTCTCTGTTTGGTGTTAAGCTTGCAATGGAATAAAAGGTTTGTGAATCTGTCCTTTTGGAGATGTATGCTGTAATTATAATACCAAAGTGTTTCATTGCCAATCAAATTAAGACAGGAATGTTTTTAGGCATAGGGTCGATTCATTGCTGACTGGCATCTGTACCGGCTAAATTGCTGTTGAGTTTTATGAATTGATTATGTGTGTGTTTTTTTTTTTGTTTTACTCATCACAACCATCTTATTTTATCTTGGCGAAAGCCAGTGTCATGCTGTGATTATCCATTCCAACTTGACTCTCTTTTTGTGCATTTTGTAAGAAAAGAGCTGTAGAGCCTAAGCTTAGAACAGCTCCTTCAAAACGGAGCTTTTAACTAATTTCTGTAACCTCAACACTTAAGGGCATACATTGAATACAGTGCAGGTAGTATGTCATCCATCCTCTTCAGTCCGGTATTCTGACAGGATGACAGGAGACTGAACCCGCTGTGTAGAGCAGACTGTTCTGTGTAGAAGGCAGGGGGAGGTGCCCCCCAATTAGGGAAGCGTTGTCTGAGATCATCTACACATCATGCTTCACAGCCAGTGGCAGGATTTTTACAGGTGGAGGGCTGTACCTGTGCCTGCTGTACAGCTTTCCACCAGCAGAGGGCACTGTATGCAGTTGGGCGAGTCCTGTCTTGGAGAATAGAAAGAAAGAAAAGGAGAACTGGCCTCCAAATTGTATTTATCTTTTTTTTTTTCATTTTTAAATTAGTGTGAGTGGTGGCACTTGTATCTGAATGCGCACACTGCCAGGGCCTGTGACGTCATTGCTTAATAGAACTTATAAGCTTAATAGTTCATAAGTTCTGAAATTAATTAAAATAAATGAAAGAAACAACAAAAAATAAGGGGTTAATATTTCTGGTATGCATAACTTGAAAGGTGTATTTTTTTTATACAATAAACCAATAAAGTCGGCGCTGTTTTGTAATTAACAAGTATTAATCTGAGCAAAAGAAAAGTGAACAGAATTGATTTTTTTATTTTTTATTTTTGGGGGGGGGGGGGTTGGTTGGTTGCACACTGACAGTGGCAAATGCAAAAACTTGCAAGTTGCTGTGTTCTAAAAATAGATTAAGCCTGTACTCTGTTTTCTCACCACGATGCTCTACCTACCTCTCTCTCTTGGTTTAAATATTTGCATTCTGAGGTCACTGGTTTTATCTACACAGTATCTCGATAGAATGCATTTTAATACGCGAAACAACCGTAACATTTAAGCTAACCCATATATATGAAAAGTCAATATTTAGCATGTATCAGTTATAACATTTTGAAATGCACCTTCTGAAATATGTGTTGTTGCTTCTTTGATATGCAGTATTTTGAACATGTGTGCTTACTTTTTCTTTCAACACAGCTACAGGGTTTTTTTTGTCTGAAACGTCCTGAAATATACATGTTTTAAAATCATTTTATATACCTATTGTGCACGTATTCATTTTTCAGTTTTGTACACTGCAGTTTTACCACCTTTTTAAACCTAGATAGACAGAAGGGGATATATAAATAATATGTGTAATTAATACACCCTACTACAATGCATCCTATTAGACGGGCATGTGCATGTGTGTATCTGCAAATTTGTTTGACCACAAAAAACAATGTGCAATTTAATATACTCTGTACCATAATATATTTCATATGCAAGAGTGAAAAACTCTTTTAAAGCACTTGTGTTTTGGCTTAAAGCATGGCTCATCAAAGACTTGAGGTGCCAATTGAGTGATTAGCATCAGTCAGAACGCTGTTGCTTCGTGTGAGATACTCGTGGTTAAAAGCTTGGGTGTGGGCTGCTATCCTGTGAGGGTGTGCAGAGAGCGAGCTAAAGAAAATAAAAAGCTCAGATTGGAATATATGCTTTGAAGTAATATGTGTTATCTATTAGATGTGAATTAAGAGTATCGTTTTTGTTTTTTTCAAATATTTTTAGTCAAGAAATAAATAGATTGGTCCGAGAATCCGCAGAGAGATTTCAGAGATTATATTTGTATGAAGTTTATGCATTTTTACCTCTATATATATATATATATATATATATATATATATATATATATATATATATATATATATATATATATATATATATATATATATATGAAAAAACTCGGTGTTTTTGATCCTGCAGTGCTAAAATTATCTTTAGCATCTCCTGCATGTGCTTTGATATCTTTGCTTTTAGGGCTCAAGGTCCCGACACGGTGTAATAAGTTGTAAACTGAGAAAAAGCGAAATGAAAATGTTAAAATTTTCACATGCGTGCCTTTCTAATAATAGCCATTTATGCTTGAGTAATTGAGAACACTGGTGAATAAACTAAAATAACTTGCAGTACTCTATATAGAATTGTATTAAACAAATGTACTGTTGAAGAAATTCGAGTACAGATAAACCAAGCTTATGATTTTTTTTTTTTTGTAATAGTTGTTTCAGTATATTCTAATCACGTTCTACTTGTCTCTCCTATTCGAGGTGAATTGAAACGTGTACAATGTCTTTTTAAAATTAATATCCATATCTTTTTTATAGACATTTGCTATACTTTTTTAAGGGCTCGTGTTTCCTCTAAGTTTGAATGTTGTTTGTTGCAATGTGGTAGATCCCTGTGTCCAGACATGTCTAAATCGAGTCTCTATAATTATGTAAATGTAATGCTTATATTTATAGGCAGAACCCACAGACTACAGGCAGTGGCAGTTTTTCAGCTGGAAAACATTACTACCTAAATCATAATGCTTACTCCAGAGCTTGAGCTGGGTTTAAAATAGTTGCTTATTCTCCCACACTTAACAACAGTTCTGCTACTTGATTCGATTTCACATACAGCCCTGTGGGATCGTGTTCTGTCTTAGAATTACTGACAGGGTGTGTTTTAACATCAAGTAAAGATGATAAGGGCTAAAGTTTACTATATAACGTGCTACACAGCTGTGTTAAAACATGTACACTTTTAAAGGGGAACTTTGTGTATAGAAAGTGTTTTTGACACAAGCATATTTTAACGTTGTCTTTTTCTTCATAATATGTATTTGTTTAGCTTTTTTAAAAAAGGAGAAAGAGTCCAATATATTTCATTAACTTTAATATTTACATTAAAATACAGTTATTTACATTATACAAATATTTACATTACTTATATAAATTTCAGTCAGAAAAAAAGTTAATATTTACAATACGTCTAGCCCTGTGTGAATAGTGTAACTTAAAGCTGGAGCAGACAATATTATTGCACCTGTAAGACACAATGTTTTCAATACATGTTCAACTTCTTCTGTTTCATCAAGTTGGAAGACCCTGAATTCATATGGCATTCATTAATTATATATATATATTTTATATATAAAAAAAAATATTAAACATTCAAATAAACCCATGCTGGGTTTAAGGCAGTTTTAAGAAATAAAAAACATTGTCTTTTTTTTTATAAAAGCTTATTTCGTGTGCAGTTTACAGGATCAGCAAATATAAAAAAAACTTGTCAATTTTACCCCATAGAACATATTACCTACAATACAGACGTGGTATAGTCACTTCCCTGGCACATCAAATAGAATCTCTTAATTTAATTCAACGTCAATGTCTGGTTCCAGTTTATTTTTCAGAGATGTTTTAGGACCTGCCTTTTGGGTCATGTTCGTAATTGCAAAAATAATAAAATCAAAAATCTTCACTATGCTCTGCAAAAGCCTTTGCAAATTCGTTTGTCAAGCAAGTAGTACCAGCTACGTGTTAATATATATATATATATATACATAATAATTAAATAGCAATTGGTATAAAAAGTCCAGTCCAGTCCAGAATGGCATGCTTCGTTTACATGTGTCGTTTCATGTGCAGGGCCAAGTGGTCCGACCTGGAGAAGGCACGCTCGCACAGGTGGCACTGGAAGGGACGATGGCCGGTGTGTTTACGAAAATGTCGGGTCAGTTCATCAGAACGGGCGAACTTCCAGCCACAACCTTCCCAGCTGCAGTGATAGGGCTTCTCACCTGGATTAGCAAAAAAAAAGAAAGAAAGAAGACAAATTAGTTATTTTTGTCACGAAATCGTTTAATATTCATCCCTGATTTAAAAAGTAGCCAGCAGTATATTATTATTATTATTATTATTATTATTATTATTATTATTATTATTATTATTATTATTATCACAGTATGTTGGCAATATTAATTCTATTTTATTTAATTTATTTATTTAGTGTCGAGGATTATCATATGTTCTACACAATTGGGATAGTGACATTGGCATTCGGCTTACCTGTGTGCGTTCTATGATGCGCTTTCAAGTGGGAACTCTTGGTGTAAGTTTTCCCACAGCCGGCGTAGGTGCAGGTGTGACTCGCGGTTCGTTTCCTGGGCCAGGACCTGCGACCTCTCTTTGGTTTGGAGTCGAGGAGTTCGAGTGGGGATGACGGCGGGGTCAGCAGAACTCTCTGCGCGGGCGGATGGAGGCTGAGCCCATCCTCGTATATGCTGAACTGGTGCGCTGTCTGATACTGGAGCTGCATGCCAGGCGGAGGAGGGGGGAAGTTTTGGGCAGAGTGGTACCCCTGCTGGAATGTCATGGAGTGGCACATCTGAGGCTGGCAGTCTGTGTTCATCAAGTCATCGGGGCTCAGCGGTGGGGTCATGTTGCCCGTTGCGTGGGGGGAGCTGGCTAGCCTGGGCTGCTCGAAAGCCATCATGCACGAAGAATTCCCCTCCTGTTTAATTTTAACGCCGGACTGGGGCACCATGCCCATGATTGGTCCGTAACCATCCATGCTTGGCTCAACCTTGATGTTGTCAACAAAGTCCTGGTTTGCGAAAGAGTTCGTTGAAGCGACTAGGAATCTCCCGTGGACGTTATTGGTGAGACAGTAGCTACTGTCCACCTCGGTCCTCAGCAGCTCCTCCATGAGGCTAGTGCTGTACGGCGGCGGAGCGCTGCTCTGCTCGGGTACGCTGTAGGAGCCCGTGGAGTTGCCAGTCTGGTAGAGAGAGCTGGGTTCAGTAGATGTTATGGGGTAATCCCCAGCAGGAGCGATGGGATTCAGGCTGTCGGAGCCGGTGGTGTTGGCGAGGATAAATTCCAGATCTAAGAAATTGCTTAGATCTTCGTCGTCTTTTCTTGGAAAGTATATGTCCATGTTCTGCACGGCCATGGAGCAGCTGGAGTGGGCAGCCTTGTCCATTTCACTTTTCCACCTCTGTAACAAAAAAAAAAAATGAAAATGAACATTTAGAATATTGTACCACAGCGCGTTTGTTGTGATAAACGTGGCATGTTTGTTTTAAAACATTGTATTCATCATGTAAAACGTTTTGACACATAAATAGAAATGACTACTTTGTGACATTCTGCATGTTCACCACTTAACAGCACCACTATGTGTATGTAAGATTTTCCAGCATATTATGAAACTTTAATAATAATGCAAACCACAAAAAAAATAAGAAAATATATATACTCACGTTTTCCCAACATTTTTCCCATGGGTTTGCAAACGTAGATATAGAAGGTAGAATGGTCCCGCTTAAGGCCATTTTTCAATGTTTTGTTTTCACTGCAAAAATATATTTAAAAAACCGCTGACGAACTGTTCAGCAGAAGTTCGATCCACTTTACTCCTCGTGAAAAAAACAACTTTTTTGTCAATACTAAAGAGTGTTCTCCGCTCCTATATGAAGTAGTGTTTCAAAGTCATGTGCAACTTTGATTGGTAGGGGATCCTCACTTATAAATATTGCAGCTGAGAAGCTGAACCAATTGAATTAAGCGGAGGAAACACGTTCAGGATGGAGGTAGCGCACGAGTGGTCCTAAATTTAGCTCTGGTATATAAAGCTGCTCACAAGTTCATTCGTTGAGTTCTGCTTCTCCACTCTCTCAACCTTCCCGGCTTCTTAAAGGACCATGCCCCTCCCCTCGTGGCCATGGAAACGGGTTTAACAAGTAAACAAGCCAGACAGAAATGAAGGAGTCATGATGACGCATTAGAACCAGCCCCCTAAAACCATGAGAGAGAGAGAGAGAGAGAGAGAGAGAGAGAGAGAGAGAGAGAGAGAGAGAGAGAGAGAGTTGCGCAAAGTGCAGCCAAACAGTAATTTAATTGCAGTAATGTACTTGCAGATAGGGGCTTCACAAAATCGTAAAATAGTTCGTCTACTGTTTATAAACTATACAGCTTTCCTTAGTGATATGTACAATATGCAACGGCAATATCTCTGTCTACTATCTACCTCTATCTATCTAAAGATACATTATCTATTAAAATTCGGGCAGGTGAAATACTACATAAATATATACACGTGTGGCTGTCTTTATTGTGTAAGATATTGGTTGAAAACATTGTAGAAACATGTTTGAAGTGGTAAGATGTAAAACAAACAAACAAACAAACATGTTAATACTGTACAACCAAAAAATGGACAAATGAAAATGGATACGGAGTGGTCACCAACGAATTAGCATGATGGGGTTTTTTTTGTTTGTTTTTTTAAATTCTTAAACCAGGCAGAAATGTGTTTGGAAAATGAACAGCTAATTATATCTTTACAGTGAGGCATGCTGTTTACTGTCGGTTATTATTTGAGTATGGAATGCATTTCAGCCGCACCTCCAAAAGTAACCACAAAAAAAAAAAGAAAAAAGGAATGAAAATAAAACCGGTTGCAAAACGTCCACATGCCTCATTTCGAAAACTATACACTGTTTGCTATCTTCTTGCTATTTAATATGCGTTTTCGAAAGTTTGTTCATAAACTACCAAAACTGCATTTCCCAGCTAGCTGTAACACCGGGCAGAGACTCAAGAAGTTTCCTTTACGTCATAAAGGCTTGGGACTATAAAGGGAAGGGTATTGTTTTGGCACAAAACACGGGTAACTAACCAAACAATCATTCTTAAATGACAAAAAAAATAGCAATGTTATTGAACTCAGAAAACACACACTACTAACAATATACCGGTAATTTGTAGAAAGAAGTTTAGAAATCTCGCAGAATCAGTAGCCTACGTTTTTGGAAATCTGGTCATCAATGTAATACATGACATTTCAAAGTATGTTAAGGTCGATTGTATTCCCCCCGGCCCCCTTCCTCTCTCTCTCAAAAAGCTGTGACTTTTCTAACTGCAAATAATTTGCGCATCATCATTGTTCTCTGGACCCTATTCTTCTTTCCTGGCAGGTATTTCAAAACGTCCCGTGTCACCCAGGCGCCAGGTATACCCGAACCCTTTCAGACCTTTCAAGCGCGACCCCGAGGGTGCAATTCAAGTTGTTTACGCGCAGCTTGCTCCCTCTATTCAGGTGCTAAGCTGGGTCTGAACGGTATTGTCGAAACTGCCTTGGACTGAGGGCACCGCGCCGATCACATTAGAGGCAGTCTCGTTAAGAGGGTGCCGCGGCAGAGAGAAAAGCGTGATTTCACACCCCTGTTGTACGCGAGAGGGTGCTTTTCATCAACGGCGATGGAGACGGGTTTAGGATCTTTAAGTTTACTAGTTGTAAGCTGAGTGGTATGTGTTTCACGGCTATTAGCAAAACACCTCGCAGTTTTAATGACCCCCTACCCGAGTTTAATGAAGCTTGTCTGTGCCTAGTGAGTGTGACAGGACAGGCATGTCAGGTGTATCGTATATAAGGATACTTTATACCGTTTAAATCGTATTTGATATAAAGTGGGATGTACATATGCCAGTCTATTTGTAACATGATATATGTTGGTTTTCTTAATACTATATATATATATATATATATATATATATATATATATATATATATATATATATATATATATATATATATATATATATATTATTATTATTATTATTATTATTATTATTATTATTATTATTATTATTAATGAGACAAATGTTTTTCCTTTCTTTTGCTTTCTTTATATTCAACTGTCTCAGTCTCAAATAACACCCAGAAAAAAATAATTCCTGTTAAGAATAGACCTATATTTGAAAAATAATTAAGAATATGTTAAAAAAACAAAAACAAATTACAACTATTAAATATTCGTAACATCCTATCGATGCGATCAATTCAGAGTTCAGGTTATATTTATCTTAAATGCCTGTGCTGATCATAGTGTTATTTCAAGTGCAGCTATTATATATATATATATATATATATATATATATATATATATATATATATATATATATATATATATATATATATATATATATATATAAATATCACTTTTTGTGCCCAGGTTCGTTGACCAGGTAACAGATTTTGACAAGGTAGCAACTTCGATACTTCTACTTGTCATATTTTGCTACTGGTAGCACAGTTTGATGAATTAGCAAAAGTTGACAGTTACACTGGAAGCCCAATCTGGTCTAGGAAGTCATAATAGTAGTAAGGTATTTCATACTAAATGTCACATTTCGAAATGTCAAACTACAAAGAAGTATGCTATTCAATATGTCAAAGTAACATTATTCGGCAGGTTTCATTCGACTTTATGAACCAAAATTAGCGATGCAAAACTTTTGACCATTACTACATTTGTACATGGCTTTCAGTGCACGTAGTGATCGCAGAAATGCCTTTATCTATTTGACAGTAATTGTGTCGGGTTTAATGGAGCAGACGTGCAGCGGAACGACCGCATTTACTGTAGTGATGTTACGCACCAATGTGGAAAGGCTCACCTGGTGCGCACAGACAGTACTGCACAGACTGCCCTGGGGACGGTGGTAAATGGTTGCTTACTGAATAACATAAGGCTGGATTTTTCTGGATTTGGCAGATCGGTGCCTTGGGGAAGTAAAACCTACTGAGCGTGCAATGGGCTGGCCTGTTTTGAAGCAAGCCCCATTCTGCTAAACACCAGCTGATTTGGGGCTGCTTGTGGCAGTGTTGCGTGGTACCACTGGAACTTGGAGTACTGTAGTTGGAATAACTGTGCTTAGTGCTGCCCAAGCAGGCAAACCATACTTACATTTTTTTTTAATTGTTTTTTTTGTTTTAAGACGACCACCCGTCTGTGCATGGTGAGCATTCATTCACGTATAGTTCACTTTCCACTAATATACTGGAATGGATAGCCAGCGACATGTAAAAGAAGGTTAAAGAATCCACCAAAACAGCTCATGTTATGATCAATTTTTAATATTGGTTTATTTTAATGGAATCGAAACGTCTGCAGATCTGTAAAGATTAATAATCGAGACCCCTGTCTTTTTAAAAGCAAGACCATCCATCCCTTCGTAAATGAGATGTTTTGTTACCAGGATCTCCCAATGTAAGAACCCAGTGACTCCAGCTAAGCTAATCCCACAAGGGACGGCTGCTGGACTTGTCTACACCTGCCCTTTAAAAGTATGTTCGAGAGAGAGTGCCATAGTTCCTGTTGCGCTGCCAGACAAAAACTGCTGAAAAATAATAATTTGGCAAGCATTAGTTACACGCAGCTTTTTGTAGTTACTGTACCAATAACACATCTGCATACTTTAAGAGTGTGAAATATAAAGAAAACAAGGCACACTCTCTTAAAAAATACTGAGAAAGTGAGAAGTGGTGGATGTTTAATTTAAACAAACAAACAAGCAACCAAACAAATACATGCTTTAATAATGTCCCCTGGTACGCCGCCTTTGAGTGTCGTTATATATGTGATCTGTTCAAACTGTTCTCCTTACTTTCACAAGCCCTTCCGCAGAATATCATACTGAATATATGACAATACTATGACAATGGTAATCAGAATATCCTTGATGCTATGCCCAGACAACAACGATAGTAATTGCTAAAGAAGCTTGCCTTTGTGTCCGGCCTTGTGAAAGCCAGGTATTTTAAACACACATGACCCATGCCGTTGTTTTCACTGATGGCAGTTGGCTCAATTCATTGTCAGTAGCAATGCCTCAGTGTAAACGGGCTGTAATCGCTACAGTATCACTACAGAAATCTCTCTATTGAGGTTGTGTGCCTCCTGATTGCCCTCTAAAGTGTTCTGACCCCTGAAACCAACTGTGCCCGAGGACATTCCCGGAACATTTTCAGTGATTAAGATCCCCGTCCTCAAACCTGTGTTGTCCAACGGGTTCAAGTGCAGAGACAGTCCTCTCGATTGGTCTCCAGCATCCTGCTGTTCAGTTTCATCACTGCATTGTTTGTGGAACGCTGTATAGCCCAGAGGAGCCGTGGCTGATGTTTTTAGAGATTATTCTTTCAGTTACATTTAAAGCACGTTTTGATCTGGCCTGTTTGAATCCCATGCAAATTCTGCTCAATGACGTTGTTGTTGTTGTTGTTGCATGTATTAACATGTATCTGGCCATCTTTACACGGAAACGTTTTCCATTCAGACTGATTTATTGCTTTAGTTTTCTTGGAATAACACAATTCATCGGGCCAACAAAGACAGAAACGTGAGGTGCATTCGACACAACAACTGGAGTGAACAGAATTTAAGATACAAGCAAGAAACTGTGTGGCCTTCAGTCCAATAGTCGACAGAATAACCAGAAATCCCGATTTTATTTCTGCTTTTAAAGTATTTTCATTTGGGGGGGGGGGACAGTGGGGGTTTAAAAACTTGTGCAGAAAGCCCTCCAAGTGTTAGGATTACAAACGCAATCGAGGCCTGTGTTGTTTCGGATATAATCTGTCAGACAAAGCTCGGGGCCTTTCAGATGCAACAGAAAAGGAACCTCCAGTAGCAAATGAAAGTGGTGGGTGATGTTCAAGAAGCTGACTGATAAGGGCTTTGCATTGCGGTGGAGTGGAGCAGGGCTTGCTTTAAGATCAAGCATGTCCTAATTGAGCTGCCCGTTGAAGAGAACCCACTAAAATAATTGGCTTTGAAAAAAAAAAAAAACATGACACTAATAAAGGAAAACAAATAAATAAATATCATTTTTAACAGCATAAAGGATTTATACTGTCAGCCGTCCAATCACAGCAGTGTGTGCTGGCAAATGATTCATCTCGTAGATCTATTCACTGTCTGCGGGTGGATTTTTTTGGGGTGCTTGGAAGGTAAGGATTGTTAATAAAATCTGTGCCGGTGCCTCTTTTGTTTCCCCCTCCATTATGAAGCCGCTTTCACGTTTTCAGATCAGTCCAGCTTTGTTCCTTTTTTTTGTGACACTACAGAGAACCACTGAATTGCAATTGTTTTTTGTTTTTTTTAAACTGTGTCCTTTCCTGTATGTGGCGAATGTGGCTTGTGGTCTTGTTGACCCCTGACCTTCGTTATCAGTCAACAGGAGGACATTCAACTTGGCGTGAAGGGCTACAGAACGGTCAAGTGAAACAGAAGAGAACAACCACAATACTGACACCCGCAGATCGCAAGTAGTCAAGGGCGTGGTTATACTATGCATTTAGCATCGTTTACCCTGGTTTGTCATTTATTAATATGCTTTGCCATACCCTTCTATTCTTACCTATGCATTACCATGCTTTTACTATGCTTTATTATACTTTGCTATGCTTTTACTATGACAAACTATTATAAGGGTATTGATCTTTGCTGATCAATTCGCATGACCCAACAGCAAAAGCTTTTACCACCTGCACCCAGTCTCCTTATTCTCAGTAACACTGATCCATGCCATTCGAAATGCATTTTTGTAAATCATTCTTCTCTGAACCGCCTGCTATGGCGTTTTCTTAGAAGTGGAATGGCGCATTGCACTTCCTAAATGCCAGATCTGTCAGTGTGAGCTGCATCACAGGGATTAGGAAATCTGCAACCCAGCTTGCATTGACCCAGCCAGTGACCAATCAGTGAAAGTTTGCGGTTAAGATAAAAAAAAAAAAAACAAGAAGTGGTCTTCCTCTTCAGAGTGAATCGGCACTTGCTACGAATACTTTTTTAAGTTTCTTATGCACAGATGATTCGTAATGCCGTCTTGAAGCTTTTTAAGCAACTATCGGATGGACGTATAAAGCATATTTGATGCCAATTTTATTTCGATTTGCCAGCTGCTTTCATAATATTTGTTCCAAAATCAGTCATTTATGTAAACTGGAAGAAGATTCGATCCCTCCTCTTTATCTCTTTGTTTGTTCTTTATTTGTATAACTGAGAAAGCTGCAGTAGGTGCTGCTGTGCTACTCACACCAAGCGAAAATCAGCTTAACCAAGGAAGGCAAACAATCCAGCCATAACATGCTCAATAACGGTTCTGATCTGCAGTGTACACTGAACACTTTATAATGCATGCTCTAAGCATCAACAGCTCAAGCAGTACCGCTTGGTTACAGAGGGACGAAGCATGCTGACTATGTGTTTGGTGTTTTCATCCACGAGAACAGGCGGTATAGCCTGACTTATATTCATTCATTTTTTTGCCACAGAAGACAGAAGCAGGTGCACCTCAGACCACATCGAAACCCAATGCCAACTCAGAAAAGCACAACGGTGACCGTCTGTTTGCTTAAATTCAGGCAAGTGAAAGACCAAAAAAGAAAAATGCGCCCTCAGTCTTTTACGATATGCGAATTGCCTTCAAGACTCAACATTGTGTTCTAAAAGATAATATTATTGTAATACACTGGCATAGGTAGTTTTATTGATCATTCTATTCAGCTCGAATATAGTCCGGCACTAGACTGAGCATTTTGTTCTGTGCATTTTGTACAACAGCCTTTTCAGAGTGGATAAAGGCACTCAAAATATAGGGGAATTGCATTGGTAACCGCTGTTGGACCGCACTAATTTCTGTATTTGTCATGTTGGAATGATCCAGCTTGGCGTATGGTATCTGGTGGAATTAGATTCCTTGTTTCACTCCAAACAATGGCCTGAGAGCCACCTCTGTGACATATAGTAATCCTCCCTGGCATGGGCCAGTGTATTGGAGCAGTGGGTCCGCTGTAGTAACCAGCAGCATCTGTTTCAGTGTGTCCTACAGTAATTGTATCCACATTTCCCAGCTTGTGCTCTGTCTTTGGAAGGAGTTTGTTAGTTAGACAGCGCCAGCAGCTGGCACCAAGATACCATAAACTCTTCCCACTAGTGGGGCTTTTTGGGAAGCAGATGGCACAAAGCCGTCTCATTTATTGGCAGCGATTAGGTACTGGTATTAGGGATAGGATTTGTTTCCTGGTCTGCATTTTGAGAGCCAATGGCAGTGTCGTTTGTGGTACCATACTGGTGCATGCAGGAACAGCTTTTGACTGTGACGATGCTGTTTAAATACTTGCCATTGATTACAAGAGGCAAAGTTGCAAAAGTACAATAGCAATGTTTTAGAAGGGTTGGATTTAAAGGGAAAGGACAGGACAGACCCAAAGCAATGTCTCCACTGCCACAAAACCACTTCTGAACCCCATTCTAAATAAGCATGGTGTTCCAATGATTGCTCTCCTCCCTCTGCAGGCTGGTTCATTCAGGTGTTGGTGTGGATAATGGGTTGTAAAGCACCCTCCTAATCCAACAATTACCCTCCCCTCCCTCTGCAGGCTGGTTCATCTCAGTTGCTAGGATCCTGGGACCCTCTTTTGGAAAAGGGCTAGTCAAGCACTCTCAGGGCAGGCTGAGAGAGGAAAAGACGTTGAGGGTCAAAATTCATAAACTTCACCTGGAGAGAACCAATGCTTCTTTTTTTGTCAGACAATGTGAAAAAATGTGTTTATTTATTATTGCCATTTGATATAGCCATATTGTAAATGTGTGTTCATCTCAATGTGTTCAACTGTTTCACCAAGAAGGAAACCTGCCCCGTTTATTGCATCAGCCTGCCCCCCATCTGAGGAACCTTTCATGGAAAAGGAAGGCTGTGGTTAACCCTGTGTTCCAGCGGCCCTCTGAATCACAGCTTCCTACCAGACGATCAGTATTAAGCAATGCTGGTACATGAAACAAAAAAAAGTATATTCCTTATCATTACCCAGAAGAATAAAATCAATAGCAATATCTTTTCATTTTAATTTTAAAAAGTCTTCTAAAGCCATAAGATCATTTGAGAAATAATGGATTTATTTATTTATTATTATTATTTGCACAGTAATTTGCAGTTTTTCCCATGGTAACACCATGCATTTCCAATAGTTTACCGTGTTTATCATTATTCTTTACCATGCCTCTCCATACTTTCCAAGCCTTTTCCATACTTTCTCTTGCACTTCGCTAGGCTTTTAAGATGGTAGCTTTTATAAGGGGGCTGAATGTGCTTGAAACAAGAAGCTGTCAAAATGGTAAGTGTCACCCTTACTTAAACCGATGACATCAGTCCCAGTTCTAGAATTCATAAAGTTATTAAACTCATTTAAACCCCCCTGATGCTATCAAAATGCCAACTAAAAATACCTCCCCATTGTTTCATATTATAAATAAATTCTGCCTCCTAAAATCCAAATTCACCTTTTGTTTGCCAAAGCACAATTTACATTGTCTTCGTTTCAATTCAAACTTCAGTCTTGGCTTTTGTTGGATACACGACGTACAGCAACGCGATGGTAACCAGCCTATTTTTACTGATGTCATTTTGAAGGCTTTTTGTCCCAGAATAAATACGGCTTTAGGATGCCTGTAAGGAGTTACTGAGTAACCAGGGACTTCTTGGAATTCAATAACGAGAAACGTATTTAACATAGATGAATGCATTGTAGACACTGTACAGTAATTGATGGATTCAGGACATATTGGGTGCGTTAAGTAACTGAGCCACTCGGAGCAAGAATTTTTCCACCAGCTCAGATCACTGATGAAATCTGCTCTGTAGCTCTGAGCTGCTCAGGGGGAGCGGAACTGAGCGTGCCATTAAGTGTGTTCTTTCACTTAGCTGCTCGCTTACTTAACGCACCACCTATGAATATAAATCTGTACTGCTCTAGGTCCCTGGTTGGTGGCTTGGTCAGGGATGTGAAGAACACAGCAAGGGGCTCCAAGCTCACCACATCAGATGGCTGTCTCTCTGTCTCTCATTACCCAACAGTAGCTTCCACCATGGTGGCCTGAGGTTTCTTTCATCTCTTCCATTCATCAAGTTAAACTGTCTGAACAATAACCCTTACGCAACCACAGCTCCCAGAAATCCATGGGTTTAAATGTTCTTGTCTTTCTTTCCAACAGACAGACGCAATTTTTATATAACTGTTTTTACGATAGTTTTGAAGTTGTTTTTTTTTTTTGTCCTGTTTGAATGTCTACTTTTGCTGTTGATTTTATAATGTTATTTCTTGCTGCATTCTCCTGCCAGGACCCCCTTGATAATGAAATGTACATCTCATGGGGTCTATCCTGGTTAAATAAATACAATTGGAACAAATCGGTCAACAGGCTAGTGCACCCACAGAACTGTCTTTAATTTCAATACAAGTGACTAGCTGGGGCCCCTTGAATAAGCAGCCGTACACCTGTCTGAAACAGCCACAGATGTCCGTTTGGATTCGGGTTAATTCAGGTCTTAATGTATAATTCCACTGTACAGTATTTCCACTGGCCTTCTGTCTAAACCTACAGTATAATAATAATTTGGTTTGTGGTGCATTCTCCTGAGCTACTTTTACAAGATATTTGAATGTAAACATATCTCAAAATATACACAACAGGACTTGGAGCTGTTGAAACCTTAGGCTGGCGACTAAGAGCTGGGAAGGTTCCGAATTTGCATCAATGTCTGACGCTACCTGCCTGTAGATAAGTGATGATACATATCCACTGCAAGGGGCTTTACAGAATGTATCTAAGAGATCCAATTTAAACCATTACATTTACAAGGATCTCCATTGTGGTGTGTTAACATGTACCTGGTTCATAAAAACAAGCTTAAAGTTAGAGCTGCAGTTTCACAGAGCTATAAAATCTATTTTAACAAAAAATATGTCAAAGCAAGTGTTTTATTGGAAATAAAATAATTTAAAAAAAAGAATGCAGACTGTGCACCCCCGCTGTGTAGCTTTTTGATTTATTGATTTATATTGATTTAAGCCTGCTGGAAACACTTGCTCTCCCTAGAAGACTTGAACCTGGCCCCAGCAGCTCTGAGTGAGTGAGTGTGTGTGTGTGAGGGAATGGAGGAGAGCGGGAGCACACGTCCTTGCCAGTGGCTGCGTGAGTGAGAGTTTGAGAGTGAGGGGGATTCTTCACAGGCCTTATATACTGGGGTTATTTTTAACCACGGCCTCCATGCTTATTACAGCGTTTCCTCTCTGGGACGCTCAGGAAGCCAGCTTGGCTCTGTTTCCTGCTCTCACGCGGGCCGCCTCAAAGGGACGATAGGACTGAGACTGCCAGGCTCCATGGAAAAAAGAGAGGGGGGTAGGGGGTCTGGCGCATGTACAGGCACTGACAGAACAAGTTTCAAAGGACTGGAGGCCTTCCAATCCTTGCATGTGTGCACCTCAAATATCACGGAGCAGACTCGACTGAAATAACTCTACTAATAGTCAGGCCGCCTGTGTTTACATTTTTGAATCAGTAGTGTTGAGGAACCTGACTCTAGTCCCGTCTGGTGTACAATATTCCTGTGCGGAAAAAACAATCCACAGTATGTTCCAGTAATAACGGTTAACCTGGAATAAGCGGAATTTGCTTTTCCCGGCCAGTTGGGTTTATTTCATTCTCCAACATAAGAGAATGAGAGATCCAGTAATTTTAATTTAGCTTCCACTGTATGTGATGTGGGCTTTGTTTATACAGTATGAAGGGAGTGTATCATTCATACATGTTTGTAAATGAGATGTCGACTTGAATCAGTTTCTTAGCGTTTTGAAGTTATGGATGGCGTTATATGATAAACGCATCGCACAAATCTTATTTTATAAAATGGTTTGGGATGTTGCCACGAGAGAGTTCATTGAAGAATTCTAATGAGAATGCAACAGTGTTGTAAGGATGAATCTAGCCCTGATCAAGTTCCCAAGCTGGAAGTTGTCAGGACTCTACTCAGGGAACCATCAGGAAAGATAAGGTTGAAACAATGCAATGGGAAGTATACACAATGCTAAACTTTGCTGGGATTTTAAGTCTGTTAGCAATAGGATTGCATGATGGGAGTCTGAAGTGGGCTTGTGAACTGTGGAATGTTACATTTGGAAAGGGTTGGAGCTAGAGAGGGCTTTTGGATTGGTTTATAAATAGGTATCTTAACTAAACCTTAACAAAAAACTTATAATAATTGAACATTGTAAGTAGGTTAATATATCAGTGGCAGCTAATAAACAAACCATGGACAAAGGGTGTTTTGTGTTTATTTCTTAAATCCTGTTAAGATCTGAAAAAAGATTTTTGAGCTCTTTTTAAAATTATTCTCTCTCTCTCTCTCTCTCTCTCTCTCTCGCTCTCTCTCTGTCTCTCTCTCTCTCTCTTGTATTTGCTATGGGCCACAAAGGGCAGTGGAAACCCCCTTTTTTTAACATTTTCTGCTCTCTTTTTTTTTTTTTTGTTCAGGCCAAAGAAACACAAACAAAGTTATTCCAGACAGCTGTGCCATAATGACTGCATGTGGGCCTAATTGCTGAGGTCATTCTCAGGGGATAAAGGCAATTTATTAGCTGTTAACACCAGTCCAGTGGGCCATGGGCACATGCTGTAATATGGCTGATAAAATGGTTTTCGGACGCAAGCTGAAAGGCACTTTTGATTTCATTAACGCAAACGGTGTGGAGTTTAGTCCTTGGAATGTGGTTTCAGAAAGCACATCTGAAAGCAAACTGGCAGTTAAACAGCTGTTTTTTGTTTTTTGTTTTAAAGAACTCTAGATAGCCTAGATCCACGAGGAAATGCTAGTGACAAGTCGAAGCAGAGAAAATGCTTCTTGTTTTTAGCTTTACTTCATGTTGTGACAAGCTTGTGAGCCAAATACTTTTGCACTGAATTATTATTCTTCCTTATTGGTTGTAAAAAAAAAAATTACAAATAAATAATAAAGCCTGGAAAAAGATTTGACAGAAGAGAAAATGAAAGAAAAAAAAATCTAAATTGGATTAGAATAAATAAATGTCAAGATTTGAAATTATAATCCAAATTGTTGTGAAGGACGCCCTGGCAGGGATTGTATTATTTTAACATTCTAGATTCTCTTTGCTAGAGCCCTTGGAGCCACAGGATTGCTGCCTGTTGAGCCAGAATCAGTTCTTGCTTTTTATTTGGAAAGGAGAATTACAGAGCAAGCCATTACGACAGAGAGCTGAGCTTCTATAGCAAAGGCAGCCCACAGGGTTTTTATATACAAAAGCAACCACAAACTTGCACACACTCGCAGGCCTAAACAGTGCCAGCTGTACAAATATTATATCTTCGGCTAAAACACAGGTTCTTTTTTATTTCCCTCTTGAAGTTTATCATACGATTTCTGCTCGTAATTCCCTATGAAGTTTATACACCTCAAAAATGGAGGTGCTACTAAACCACAAAGCAGGGATGCATTCCTAAACCAGGAGATGAAGGGATATTTTTAACCCATCTCTCTTTTTTATTACCGTCCATGTTCGTTATTGTTGCTTTTTGTGCACAAACCTTATGAGTAATGATACACTAGTCTCGTGATACGATGCGTGTCAAGACAAAAATGTAATGAGATAGGGAGAGTATGTACCCCGACCAACTACTGTATATAAAACACTTATTCTTCATTCAAGAACCAGTTGAGAGCCAACCGAAGTGATCAACAATGAGCTATGCTGTGTTTTTGGTCTTGTATCACGATGCAAACACTACACTGATACCATACATCAGAGAAAGCTCTGTATGAGAAGGGACAAGTGACTTGGCCAGTTGAAGTTAAGGTGGCCGTATGGCTCCGTGTTCAGCTGGACAGTAGGGACAGTTCAGGTTTTTCAACTCACAACCCAATGCATTCTGGTAAGCGTAGTCTTGTTTCTCTTAAAGGAAGGAATGGTACCTGAGACAGGTAAAAACGTACCAGAATGCATTGGGTTGTGAGTTGAAAAGCCTGAACTGTCCCAAACTGACACGCTGAACACAGAGCCATATGGTCACCTTAACTGAAGTGCCATTCCAGAGAAGCCTACATCTTTTACAGTTTTTTGTTTTGTTTTAACAAGGATGGATCCTCATTGAGCTTGCCCACTATCAAGCTTGGTCGGTTTCATTTTATTTTCCTGGTCACTTGATTATCAACTGTTAACAAACAACACGTTCATATGGAAAACCTATAGAGTAAGTACAGTCTGAGCATTTCAAAACTTATCAAGTGCTTCAAGCTGTGTTGAAAATGGTCATTTATTTTAGTGAAATAACCCAGTTTTAACTAGGACAATATAATGTTAAAGGAAACTATGAAATGGGAGTAGTCACAGAAAGTGGTGTTATAGCATCTGTTCTTGACCATACTAAATAAATGAAGTCATGTCTTATCTTTACAGTGGAAAAAAGGGCTCATTGTCCCGACTTCCAATCATCTGAATTATTACCCTTCTGCAAGTGTCTATCCACCAAATAGCACACAGACAAAAACAATGAGAGCCAGTATCATGGCTCAACACAGCCTGTTACAAAAATACACCTGTAAGGTTTTTCATCTCATCAATCCACATGTGTTTCGTTGTTTGTTAATAGTTAGCACTGTTGTCTTGTAAAATGCCTTTTTAAACCAATTGCATTTCACGGATATGATCGACATGGAGTTGCGGGTGTGTCTTTGCTAAAAAAAGAAAAGTCGCTTTATATTGCATATATTAACTGAACAGGGGAACGTAGCTTTCCTGGTTTTTGTATTGCCTTAACCCACAACCCTACTCAAGTCACAGCCTCGCAGCGGCCCTTTGCAAACCCCAGACATTCTAGGCTAAACATTTCAGCTTACGTTTTGCTTGTGGTGTTTAATCAGATGTTTTTGGCGGTTCGTTTTTTTTTCTGTTAGGGTTTGAACACTTGCAAGATGATTATGGCTTAGTTTATATTTAGGTTAAAACGAAATTATTGTATGCCTCTATAAAGCTGGCTTGGTATGTAAAACATGTGGTTGAGGTGGGAACTGTTCTGTAGTAAGGCAGGGCTCCGTTCCTGGAGCAGAGGACAGCAATGATAGTGACACGCTCCGCTGTCTGCATCCCTGTGGTTGCACTTTGGCTTGTGATACCAGAGGTTACACCTCCTGAATGCTGTGACCTTCAGCCAACAATTTAACCAGCTTTGAACTGCAGCTTTGGTCGCCTACATAAATTACAGGCCAAGAGTTGCGTTCTTTGTGTGTGTTTTTGTGTACTGTCCACCCTGTAACTCTGAACACTCAGTCTCAAACGAACATATTCCACAGGTGGATGTTTTTAATGCTTCAGTTGTCTTACTTGGTTTCTTTTGAGGAGATAGGGAGTAGGGGTAGGGGTAAAGATAGGGCTAAAGGGAAGCTAAGGGTCTAAATGCTTCTCATTGGGAATCCAGGTGTCTAACTTTTTATTTTGTTGAAACTTTTTTTTCTACCTCGGTATTTATTAATCATACATGATATCTAATATAATACATATACAAAAACAAACACAAACACCATTAACCCTTTCAGTCCATCTTATTTTAGCGCCGTATGTTAACACATGCTGTCGGAAATCACGTTGGAGCCTCACGGGACTCCTAGCTCCCAGTCTCCCTGAAACCTCCTGTTTCATTGCTTCACACTTTCAGTATTAGTATTTGAAAGTAGTTTCAATCAAACGTACCTTGAGCCTGACAATGTGTAGAGTGACAGGAAGCAGGTTTGCTAACCGCAGGGCTGGTAGCAAAAACACTGAAGTACCGCTGACATGGAACTGTTGTCAGTTTTAGAGTCTGTGCAGCTAATGAGAGACCTGAGAGATGAAGAGCACGAATCAGCTACTCCTCTTGATAATATGAGCTGAACTGATTGATTCACATAGACCTGCACCCTAACCCTGTTTAACGCATAAGAATTACCTGTACGCTCTAAATCTCTGCACCTGGGATCATGGATCGATATGTAAGGAGTCAAGAGTAACCATTTAGTTTTCATTTATTCTAAATGTATTTTGATGCTGCAATTATTTTATTATGTTTAAAAGTAATTGTAAAGTGTTTTGGGCGGTGCAAATTATTTCAGGCAAATCGGGGGGCTCCACTCCCTTCTGATCCTTTGACCTTTTGACTTTGCAGGAGTCCTTTTGTGCTGCACTCTGATCTGGCTGCATAATGTAAACACTGTCTCGGATTTAAAAAGAAATTAGAAAGAGAGCATTTAGACTCAAAAGAAGTCTGGAGTCATTCATTGTGTTGTTATGCATTCCCATAATGTAAGGGCAGACCTGGCCACCAGTGACATGTGAAATTCTCCCTCACATATGCATCACAACTGCTGCTGCAGAGTCACTTACATGTCTTCGGAAGAATGAAGCACAAGGAGGTTAAGTGATTAGCTCAGTGTCACAGACAGTGAGTCAGTGGCTGAGCTGGGATTGAACTGGTAACCTCCTGGTATTAAGCTCCCAGTAGTGCACCATGACATTCAAATCACATGGAACCTGCCACGTCATGTGATTAATCATTCAATTGCAGCACAGACTGACCTGGTCAGTAGGATGGGATGCCTGTAAGGAGCCCAGCTGTGCATTGCTGGCTCAGAGCGGACACTGACCCCTCTGGACTAGCTCAGCCACATCCCCAGCATTGTGTTTGGGGTCACTGTCATGTGAGTGGGGCTTCCTTCAGATGGCACAGAGTTCCTGTCTAAAAGATTTAAAGAGCTTCCTTGCCAGGTTTCAATACAGGTTCAAAATGCTAGCCTGGCTAATTTTCTCCTTTGTCCTGCATGGGTAATTTAAAATGAGCAGCGCACATGTTGGCTATATTGCATTTTCCATCAGCCTGCTAGCAGTTATTTAATGAACAAACCTCCCAGAAAACAAAAAAAAGCTAAATAAATAAATTAAAGGCTACATTGAGTTTGCATTTGATACTAATAAATGAGTAAGATTAGTATTAATAATACCGTTTTTTTTTTCTTTGGTTTCAATTTTACTTAGAGGTGGACAAAAAAAAAACAACGACTTCTATGACTCCATTTGCCACGGCCCCTGCTCCACGTCCTGGTTTTGTGGTTCATTGGAAAGGTTGCTGCAGTTCATTGCTGTGTCTCTCTGTTCTGTATGTGCCTCCTACACTGTATTACCCAATTGCCTGGAGTTTCCGCCGCCCATGCAAGACCCTACACTGTCCACCAGCAATTGAGTTCTTGTGAGATCCCCCATTAGTAATCATGCAGAGAGAGAGAGAGGGCATTGCTCACTCCTTCTCGTCACCGCTGGAGACGTACAGTATGTCACTAGCAATGTGTACGTGATTAACCAATGATCTATTTCTGGTAAAATGCAGTTCGTGACCTCTGTGTGTTCATGCTTCTGTTCATTGTTAGGGTAGAAGTAATGTGGCGTTTTGGGGTCTTGCAATGCCGCCATTGGCTTGAATGATACCCTTTGACATGTAGCACCAATAGGATTGGCTGTAGGTTGTGAAATGCTGTGTTCTGGCTGGACAGCACTGAGCTACCTATCCATTCAGATTGG
This sequence comes from Acipenser oxyrinchus oxyrinchus, assembly GCA_030684275.1. Lineage (NCBI taxonomy): Eukaryota > Metazoa > Chordata > Actinopteri > Acipenseriformes > Acipenseridae > Acipenser > Acipenser oxyrinchus. The sequence continues at coordinate 2,719,117 of CM060272.1, forward strand.
CTGAACTAACTATAATTTGTAGCTTGCTGTATTCGTTTATTGAATTTCCCCCAAGGTTTATTATCTGCTTCTGCTTATTAATAAACATATAAGACATGTTTGTGTGTGTGTGTGTGTGTGTGTGTGTATACTGTATATATATATATATATATATATATATATATATATATATATATATATATATATATAAACCCTTCTTCATTTTTTTTTTCTGTATGTACACAAAAAAATTCTTTATTTTGGACAAAAGCCCTTCTTCATCTTTATATATATATATATATATATATATATATATATATATATATATATATATATATATATATATATATATATATATATATATATATATATATATATATATATATATATATATATATATATATATATATATATATATATATATATATATATATATATATATATATATATATATATATATATATATATATATATATGTGTGTGTGTGTGTGTGTGTGTGTGTGTGTGTGAGTTTTCGACCTAAAAAAACATGTACCGGTAATGGTAATTGTTGCTAAGAAAGATATCATTAGAGTCCCTAACAGGATTCATTTAACTGTTTTGAAGTAATGTGATAAGCAAAAAAAAAAAAAAAGGTGGTTTAGAAATGTAAATCCATTCTTGGTTAAGGTTTCAATCAACAAAACAACAATAAGGGAGTGGCAATCAGCTACCTTATTAAAAAAAAATAATAAAAACAGGAACAAACGACGGTTAGGTGTTGCGATCTCAGGTGCAGGTTTCTTGGTAAATCTTTTATTTTTTTAAACCTGTGTTTTTCATTTTGAGTTCGAGCTCAGATATGTTTGCGGTTACTCGCTGATCAGATAAAGCCACCTCCTGTTTCATTGCTTCACACTTTCAGTATTAGTATTTGAAAGTAGTTTTCAATCAAACGTACCTTGAGCCTGACAATGTGTAGAGCGACAGGAAGCAGGTTTGCTAACCGCAGGGCTGGTAGCAAAAACACTGAAGTACCGCTGACATGGAACTGTTGTCAGTTTTAGAGTCTGTGCAGCTAATGAGAGACCTGAGAGATGAAGAGCACGAATCAGCTACTCCTCTTGATAATATGAGCTGAACTGATTGATTCACATAGACCTGCACCCTAGCCCTGTTTAACGCATAAGAATTACCTGTACGCTCTAAATCTCTGCACCTGGGATCATGGATCTTGGGTAAAACTTGACTTTAGGTGTCTTACATACTAGGTACATGTGTACTTACACATAATTACAATGTCATTATGCAAAGTTACAAAGTACATAATGTGTCAATATGTTTGCACCCCATATGCAAGTACACAATTATATCAGAAAAGAGTTAGGGTTGTATCATGCAAAAAAGATTGCAACTATGCATAGTAACAGTGTAATGAATTGCAAGTACACATGTATTTACTAAGTAACTACTATGTAAATACACAGTAATAGAGGCACTTCTTGCAAAGTGTAACAGGGTCTTGGGATTTCTAGTACAAAAGTGTTCTAGAAACGTTGGCAGCACTTTAAAATAATTGTCAGGAACTCAAATATAACTATGTATGAACTAACATATATCTGATGGATTTGGGGTACATTCAGTATTAAGACATATTAGTAATATTTTAAAACGTGTTATTCTCTTCAATTCATGATTGATTAGTTAGCGGAAGAATATGTTGTTGTTGTTTTTTTTAACTAATAGTGGCCTGAAATCTTTATTAGTTGAGATTGTTTATTATACTAGGAAGACATTTGCTTGTTCCAGTATAACATTTGAATCATAAACATTTTATTAGGGGATGAAAACCCTTTACCCATAAAAAAGTAAAAGCAATTCAACTGCAATTAAAGTGCGGTACACATATGCCCAAGCAGCAGCTGCAGAGTAAAATGACAGGACTGCTTTATTAGGCATGACTGTAGGCACACCCTCAGAACTTGGTAGAACTCCAGTTTGTCGCTGGACTCTCCCTCATCCAGTGCTTAGATTATTGCATGCATCCGTTGACGTGACCCATCTCTTCATGCAGTCCCCCAGCAAGCAGGCCGACCAATTAAACATGCATGTGATCCAGAGTGGTTCTTGATATCCCGCTGTCATACGTGAGAATGTACTATACAAATGTTCCATTGTAAATTCTTCTAATGGGACGTGGATGGCACATTTAGTAAACAGAAGTAAGTGTGCGATTGGGCACAAATCTTTATAGAGGAAGAAATTATCCTTCACCTGTTTCTCAAACAGTATTATGCTAATTGAGTCTCTCTATGATGAGCACCGTTGCTAACCCTAATAAAGAACACAACGTCCCATTCTTTTGTGTTTGTAATTCAGAGGAAATGGGACAGTTCTACTTCTCAAAGTTAGGTGGAACTTCATAGCAAACCGGTCACTCCTTCACACGCGAAACCACAACGCTGTACAGCCATGGCCAAAAGTTTTGCATCACCCTATAAAATTAACTCATATTGCTGCATAAAGTCGAATGAAGCTTGCTGAATAATGTTACGTTAACATATTGACTTACATATAATTCCTATACTGGAAGCAAACAGAAAATATATAGAAAATCACCAACTTTATTTTATAAAGATATTCCTCCATTCACTTTGCCAATGAGTGTAGAAAGGTAACCTGCTGCTAAAGCATGCCTTTAAACTGTTTAAAGAGGTAATTGCTTGACATCTTTGCAATATTAGTACCGTAATTATATAGGGGGGCACATAAAGTATGCTGGACTAGTGAGGCTTAGATCTCATTCAATCACATATTACAAATCTCTTCTAGTTCCTATTTGAACAGCTTCAAAAGCCTGGCATCTTTTATTTCCTCTATAAGCAAGGCCTTCTCTTTTATCCAGAGCACATCACTGTCTTCCTGTTTGGTGCCGTCTGTTCCTGGGATGATAATTAAGTTTGTAATTTAGCGTCTGGGGAAAAAGAAAGAAAGCAACGACATAGTTACTGTGCAGTCGTGCAGAATCCAGAACATGAATTATTATTATTATTATTATTATTATTATTATTATTATTATTATTATTATTATTATTATTATTATTATGATATGTTGACTTTATCAAATAGCAAGATGAAGGGAATGTTTGCACAAAAGCAAAGTTTAAACTCGCCACTTCTGGGAATAAAATGTAAATAAAAAGTGATTCAGAAACTTAAACAAAAAAAATCTGAGACACAGTAAGATGTTTAAAAGAGGGTGTTGGTTTCCAAACTTTTATTTTTTTTCTTTGGCACATTGCTCGATAGATTTAATTATTCATTTTTTTCCCCCTCGCCTTCACAAATTTACATTGGAATATTACTGTTAAAATTTCAGATATCTGTAGTGATTCATCAACAAAACGTACAGCCTTTCATCTGAAACCAATGTGTACGTTGAAAAGTTCTAGGTTAACCTCATGTATTTACTTTACATTGAAAGCAGTACAGAATACAGCTATAGACTGGGGTTCATTTCAGTCTGTACCAGACAAAACCTTCATTGTCAAACTGTTTGGGTGTTTAGAGTTTAGAACAGAAGGTGGGAACCACATTGTAAACACAGAGCTCTAAATGCACAGAATAGCCTGCCAAGTGAAGTAGTAGGATCTAAAACACTGGGAATATTTAAAAAGAAAATGACTAGATTCTGTGCTTTTAAATTTGATCCCGCCCCCCCCAGTAGGGGAGAATGGCGGGCTAACAAGGGACGAGTCTTGATGGGCCAAATGGTCTTTTCTCGTATTTGATGGCCACACTGTATTTGATGGCCTCTCTGTATTTGACAGTCTCTCTGTATTTGATGGTCTCTCTGTATTTGATGGCCTCTCTGTATTTGACAGTCTCTCTGTATTTGATGGCCTCTCTGTATTTGACAGTCTCTCTGTATTTGACAGTCTCTCTGTATTTGATGGCCTCTCTGTATTTGATGGCCTCTCTGTATTTGACAGCCTCTCTGTATTTGATGGCCTCTCTGTATTTGACAGCCTCTCTGTATTTGATGGCCTCTCTGTATTTGATGGCCTCTCTGTATTTGATGGCCTCTCTGTATTTGACGGTCTCTCTGTATTTGATGGTCTCTCTGTATTTGATGCTGATTCTGTGGCGCTGCTGCCTCGTGTCTGGTGTCACTGTTATCTTGCTCGGTTGTGTGCAGCTGGCCCATGTGCTTTCCAGCGCTGATCTAATGCAATTGAATTGTTGGGCTGTAACCTAACCTCATGCTGTTTATAAGGGATCATGTGACCCGCTCTCTAGACTTTGCAGGAGCTTGTGACATCATCAGGCCCTTTGTTCATTACGCTTTGATATCATGACACCAGTGACCTCACGACATCACTGTGGTATGTTGCCCTGGCGGGTTTGATCTGCGTTTTGTACAAACAGAGAAAGACTTGTTAACACAGCCAGCGCTCTCAAAGAAAACATGTTCTGCGCCAAATATATTGATTATATTACCCTTGCTCTGTCAAACAGCCCTCGTTCTATATGTCTAGTAACAGGTGAACAGCAGTGTTCTGCATACAGATTATTAAGTAAGAGGGATAGCATTATTTTAGACCTATTGTATGGACCTTGATTTACAATAGCTCCATATATGCTTCAAGTTCTCCTCTGCTTGTTGGTTTCGTGCGTTGTTGCAGGTGTTGGTAGCTGCATGCTCACCTTTGCCTATCCATGTTTTTAACATAATCTTCAGGTGAGTCTGCAATTGAGGCAAGGTTGGATAGTAAATATGACTTTATATATTTAGTTTATAACAAGGTTTTAACCAATCAGCGGCCAGAATTTCCAACCACTGATTCATATACATTTATAGAAAAATGGCAATAATGAGCCCCTGGATGATCAAGACACTGTACTGCCTAAACGCTGTAGTCTTGTGATCTCTCACTGGTCTCTGTGTATGTGTATGGTTTTAGTATTCAGGATTTATTAATCTCTTATCTGTGTCTTAGTGATGACAGACCACAGTGCCTGGCGATCGAAGATACTTCGTACACTATTTGAATTTGCAGATGTAGCTGCAGATAAACACATCAAGTGTGTTAAATATGTTGCAGGGCTTCCCCGTCTGTAGCAGATTACTTGATGAATTGCAGCTGTTTTTCTTGCTCTCTCTTTATCAGGGTGTTCAAATCTTTTGTACCGTAAGTCTTCCTGCTGCTGTGTCACTTGTTTTCGGATTGTGGATTCAAAGCAGCATGTTTGAAAATATCCTGTATAAGTGGTGGGAAAAGATCTAGCTCTGCAGAAATATTTAGCAGAATTTAAAAAAAATAATAATCTTGCAGCACATTAGGTCACATAAAGCATGCATGTTAAATTCTGATAAGCAGGTGAACAGGGAATTCTAGAGGAATGTCATATATCATGCCATGTGATCGTTATATGTACGTATTCCACTTATTCATATACGGTATACTGCAGTATGCAGAGTACTAAGTGCATGAAAACTTACTGGAGAGGAGATACAAAGCCACTACACGATTTTCTCAATGAACTCTTTACTGCTTGTTGCATGCTTGGCTTTCTCCTTGGCTTATTAAAAGCATAGTAAAGCCTAAACATGCAAACGTTAATATTTCCATTCAAGTCAATCAACTTTTCCGCAAATCATAACCTGAAAACCCAGCTCTCTTTGGTTTCTGCACATGTGTGTACTATAACCACTTCCTTTCTTGAGATGGCTTCTGCAAGCAATTCTGAAATTGGGCTGTTTTCTTATTTTTTTCTTCTTTTTTTAAACGTTACGTTATTATAAAACGGTTGACATAAGCTAACACCTTATTATGACTAATCTTGCTAAGACAACTGACTGTTTTGTTCATTTACATTTTGACTTGCGCTTTGTCACAAACAGAATCTTGTGATCTTCAGAAAAGCTGACTAAGAAAGCGACCTGCTTCAGGTGTAGTTTATGGTTTCACGTTTCCTGGGGTTGCTTTCTGATACCGTTTCCTTGTTAATTGAAAGTCATCAATTCATATTCATAAAAGCACCTGTGAGGTGAAACAGGCAGTTTCTTTCTAAGTAGAGATATCTGAGCTGACACAGATTTGTTTGATATTTTGGGGAGTAATTTAAAATTGTTACGCTAAGGCCAAATGTTTTTGCATCGTCTAGAATTTTAGGATGGAGAGACATCATTTACAAAAAAAAACAACTATATGAACATAATTTTAGATCTTTTATTTAATATTGTGTAATCAAAGAAACTACAAAATGATTTTGCAAAAGTCAACCGGAAGCCATAATAGCAGTACAGTATTTCATGCTGGATTTCGAAATGTCAAATTTTTGTTAGTTTTTTGTGAAGTAAACTAGTTAAACTACAAAGTGGTATGTAATTCAAAATGTTAAAGTTACATTATTCAGTAGGTTTCATTCGACTTTATGAAGAAAAATTTGTGAAATCTATAGGGTGATGCAAAACTTTTGGCCATAGCTGTCGACCGCTGTACCCAGGCTCTAGGCATCCAGGTAGTGTTATTGCAACAGCCTACTGCAGTACCTTGCTCCTAGTCATTTAAGGTGTTAGGAGGGTATTAAAGTAAAACACTTTCTTTATAAGCTTGTGTATGAAGGATGAATGCCTAGAGATTGGAAAATTGGAAAAGTCCATGGACAGCAATAGCAATTGGATTGCATATAATATTCATAAGATACAGCAAGGTCGTTGGCAGCTTCTTGGAAATGTGCAGCTTGAAGTTCTTGGTAAGGTCACCCAAAGAGTCACCTTTCACCTGTTTAAAGAACAAACAGTCAGTTCAAACCACTCCGGCTTCTTCTGTGGCTAACTGAACTTTTGGTGCGTGGAGCTTGGCACCTCACGTGCCTCTCCACAGCTCAGATGAGGTTACCAGATCTGTAAGCCTCTGAGGTCAAAAACCAATGGGGTTTTCTACATATGCATGCTGTGTATGTGTTTTGCAGAGGGATGACAAACGGCAGCGTTGGTGGTAAACAGCCCAGCGCTGTAGAACTCGCTGCGGAAAAACATGTTTGTGTAGCCGGTGTTCTTTGTTGCTCAGCAGTGGAAATGAAACCTTGTTGTTGTTGTTGTTGTTGTTGTTGTTGTTGTTGTTGTTGTGTGTGTTTGTCAAGTCAGAGCTGGTTTGTGGGATGTAGGATTGGCAAGCATCTAGAAGATAGCATAGGGATAAATGTAACTGAACCATACACTGATGTTTCAGTATTGAACTACTGAGAACAGATCAGCCTGCATCTAGTGTCTAAATCTTTTAACAGAAGAGACTGCAAATGTCAACTACTGTACACTGCCAAAAAAAAGCCACAAAAAGGGGAGAGATTGCAGCACTAACTATCTAAAAAACAAAGCTCAGTCCTCAGTTAGATTAGAATCAGTAATATTAGGTGTTGTGTGTGGATTTGGAATGAGTATAACTTTTTATGAAGTACAAACTTGAGTAAAATCATCCAAACGGTCTTAAAAAAGCCAGTTCTTAACAAAACATGCCTTTACTGTTCTTAATAGGGCTCAATAATTCTTGGTTTAAGTCGATAAATCTCAATGAAATTAGTAGATGATGTCATTTGGTCAAAGCTTCTGTTTTTTTTCCATTTTCACAACCGTGGATAGGCATTTTTCCATCGCAGATTTCTCAGTATCTCCATGGGAACCGTTAGTAAATGTATGAAGCATGTGACTGCCCAGTGACCGGAGTGCTATGGAGTTCCTTGATTGGGGATGCCCACATGGGGATTATGTAATCACTGGGTGGGTTAAAGAGCAACCTGGTACTGGTATGAAATATCAGAGCTGTGTTAATGAATGTATTAGTCCTGTTCAGATTCACTCTGACCTCTGTATAGCTCTCGGGAATCGCATCTTACTTTTCAATCCATATGATACCTACCAGGAGCGGCTGTAAAGTTAGACATGATTCTGAGAGCTCTGCTGAGACCCATTGTGTTTTACACCTCTGAGTTTTAACCCCTTACGGTACATAAGGAATTGAGTGGTTGTTTCTTCTTAAAACACATTTGAGATTGACTCGAGTATCACTTTGGATGATCAGAGCCAACCTGTCAGGGAATTTGAAACCCTGTTTTGTGCATTACAGATATAAGAAAGTTGGCATTATTTTTATTTGTGGGACACAACATGTCTTTTTTTAACCATAAAGGGTTTAAAACCGCCAAGCTGTGATGATTGAAATATATATAATAATAAATACCTCATTGACCTTCATAGTTATTCCAGCTATTTCATGAATGAATGCAGGTGGCAGAGTGACTAACAGGCCCCAGACAAGGCACAAACACTCCATGGACAAGTAAAGGAAAATAGGGCTTAAAACCGCTGCATTCAAATAATTACTTCCCCTAGATCAAACTCTGGCTCTGCTTAGCGGCACGTCATAGTTCTGTCGCTGGACTTGAATGAATGCAAGATAGAGTCCAATACCCAGCTTCAGTAAAAACAAATCCACTCAGCAGTGTGAATATGAAAGCCATTCAACCCTAGAGCTCTCAAGACAAAGCGTATCAATGTGAAAACAAAGCTAATAAAAGGGTGTTTCGCGATCAATAGCCAGGCCTGAGTAGTTTGGATGTCGTATACACAGTATGAGACATTGCTTAGTTTTCCTTGGAGTCTCTCCCTGGGATTAGGTAAACAATAGGGTGTTGCTGTTCCCGGCTCTCTGGCTTTGGAGGGAGAACGGCAACACTATTCCCAGTCTGGAATACCTGCAATGGTCAGCTGCTTATAAAGCGGGTCAGGGCGGGTTTGGCAGGTTCTTCAGCTGGTCTGACTGGTTCGGAAAGAGACTGTACCAGTAATGTAGCTTCCAGAAAAACAAACAAACAACACTGTCGTTTTTAAAAGCCCTGCTGAATTCCTCGTTTAATTGATTGCTGTTGTCTGCTGTGAAACGTGTACCCTTTTTCCACCTGATAGCACACTGAGAATGATTGCAGATTGAAAATCCTAACATTTCAATGGACAAGATGCTGCGGGATTGGGTGCGATCGGTCAGCAGGTGACAATGCCACTTGAGCAGCACTAGTATTGTTAGGCTAGAAGATAAACAGGGCTGTTGAGGAATTACTAAGTGGTTGTTTCAGTTCACGGTTATTGTCAGATGAATGTTAAAGTGGATTGCAATGGTGTGTTCTGCTTTCTTAATATAGGAGAGAGAGAGAGAGAGAGAGAGAGAGAGAGAGAGGGAGGGAGGGAGGGACCTATGAAACCGATGAAAACGATAGTTCTTTAAAATCATAACCTTTTGTACATGCATTCTAAATTGCTGACTCACTTTAGGCTGTGCATGTGTAGTCTTGGGAAGCTTAGGTTGAGGCTAATTGAAAGTGCAGCTTGCAATTTGCTGTCCAACTAAAAATCATTGAATTCCTCAAGCTCTTCCAGGGCCATCTGAGCCTCTGACTGCCCGCACATCTGCACCACATTACGGGTGCCCCCCAGCCTGGGCCCCATGCATGATGCAACTATCTGACGATTCTGATTACAATCCTGCAGGCCTGAGTTACTTTGGCCAGCTCTTCAAATTTGTCAAAAAAACAAGTGAGCCGTCACATTTTTTGTAGCTGATCATGTTTCCAGTATCAAAAAAAAAAAAAATCTATATTGTAAACTACAGCTCAGCCAGAAACCTCTAGCGTTGACTAAATAACATTTAGTTGTCCTAAATTGCGTGCTTTGTCATCTGGGTTACATCAACAGCGTTGGAGACATGTTTGAAGGATCCCGTTGGAATATGGTTTATGTGACTTTGGGTTGATTTTTAAAGCCCCTCCTCTCCCAGTTGCATTTAATTTCTGAAAGGAAAAACATTTCATGTTGCAGAATTGGAAGGAAACAAACAACCCAATTTTTTTTTTTTTTTAATATCAGAGCCATTTCACTTAAGCCAAAGTCACAAAAGTGTGTTGTAACCCTGAAGACACTGAGGATAGCAATAAGACTCGTATGCATAGCAGGTTCACACATTCCAAGTTTTAATACATATGAGCTTGATTAGCCCCAGTGTATAGGCAGGAATGGTAATACCACTCGTTTGCATAGCAGGTTCACCCATTCCAGGTTTTACTATGAGCTTGATTTGCCCCAGTGTAAAGGTAACAAGCTCAGGTGTCTCTTACTAAACATAGTACAACCAGGAATGGATCCAACTGCTATGAAATGGGAGTCTTATTTTCATCCCTGGACACTGAAAAAGTCGAAATGTTTCGTAATTATGGATGATGTTCCAGAACACTTGAGCTTTTCTTAAGAAACTTTTGTGAAAATGTAGCCACTTTGTATCTGTGACAATGCTGGAAAAAAAAAAAAACGACTTGTATAGTTCAACGAGGTCTGAGTTGGGTTCGTTGGAATGACTTTGTAGAAAGCACACTACTTTGGTGTTTCAGCATTGACAGTTTCGGTAGCAAGCATGTTTTTCAGAGTAACAACCTTATCGCTCATCTCTAGATAGAGGAAGCGAGATAAACCACTGTTTTCTAGCTTTGCTTTACAAGCCCGATGTTTATGCCAACTGACACTTTGATAAAGCACAGGCATTCTCAGAAATCTATCTGACTTCATAAAAAAAAAACAGCCAGAAGAGAGAGAGAGAGAGAGAGAGAGAGGGTTTGGGGACAGAGGCAAACACACCGTGGCTTTATGGTATATAATGAGAAGAACATGAACCTCAGCATTTAACAACCACACAGACACGCCTGTCCATTTCTAGTAAATGGCTTTTAGGTAAACTGACATGTAAAGATGTTTGAGTGCAAATAATAATAATAATAATAATAATAATAATAATAATAATAATAATAATAATAATAATAATTATACCTTGTGAAGATATTCCTAGAAAGATTTTTACATTTTACAAATTCAGTATTGAGACATTAAAAGACAAATAAGCCCTTAGCTTAACTGACTAGCTTTACAAACCATGGTGTATAGTTTCTGCAATCTGTAAGATAATAGGCTTGAAAATGAATTAATGCCACCCTACCCTACCCTACCCTACCCTACCCAACCATATAAGCATCAGTCTTGCATACAAACTCAAAGTATCACAAAGCATTGCTAGGCCACATAGAGCAGCTAGGTTTCTAGATAAATATTACCCAAGCAGGATAGCCTAGTTCACTTCAAACACTGAGGCACATGTCTGTGACACAGCTTCATGTTGAACTTGACTGGTCACCAGTGCAGTTAAATTAGCGTAGATCAGTGAGCCTAACACATAACAGAGCTCTCGTGGCACTTTTCAATCTTTTAAAATCGGTGCAAAATATTGCAAGAGCAGCATATTTTTTTTTTACTGTGATCAGTTGGGGAGGACATGTGCAATGCAGTGCCATTGGTTCCAGACTGTCAAAATTGTTAAGGGTTTAATCTTATTTTTGTTCAGATGTCATTTTCTGTCATTAGGTGTAAAGTTCTTTTTTTGGATCTGTTACAGGGCTGGAAATACAACTCCCATTGCATAGCAGTTTGATCCATTCCTGGTTTTACTATGAGTTTAATAAGACACACCTGAGCTTGTTACCTATACAGAATGGAAACCAGGAATGGGTTAAACTGCTATGCAATAGGAATCTTATTTCCATTGCTGTGTTATAAAGGTGAAATGATTGCCCTAAATTCACAGAATTAAGTTATTGGCTAAATGTGCTAGATAAAGCTAATGGTTTGAGTTTAACTATTTTAACAGAATCTGCAAAGTGGGATCATTTGTAAGCGTGTTCACAGCTGGCAAACTCAACAGCCATTGTAATCCGCTTAGCACCGACAGCAAAAAACAGGTGCAGCTTAGCAGACAGTTGTGATGGTGCCATTTTTATATAACGAGCTGGACAGGGACCTCCAGAACTCAGCACAGGGCCCAGGAGCCCGAAGGACAGCGCACAGCTAAAGTGCACAGGCTGCTTTCTCTCACCACATTGTCCCTCTCGGAAAAGGAAGTGACTGAGCTTCCTCTGCCTCCTGAAGGATAATTAATAGAAATGGTCTGCGAGTGGATCTGGCAGGATCAGCCAAGGCTAAAGGGTCAGCTGGTATACCAGTGCCGGTAGCTATGGCGGGATACCTTCCTTTCATTCATACTGAGCTCAGATAGTCCATTTCCAGTATTCATGTGCGAAGGCGTTATGGCTGGAATCCTCGACATGTGTGTTTTTTTTTTTTCGATTTCTGAACTTCTTTGTGTTTCGTCATTAGAAATGTATCTGACTCATATAAATGTTGGCTGACGGGAACCGTATTACTGGCATTTGGGAACCCTTGACCTTGGAGGCTCAATGATGATCAATGGCATTCCTCCATTCCTATGAAATCATTTTACCAAGTAGTATACTGCGTTTCTTGTGATCAACTCTCTGTACAAACTCAGCGTTAAGACCACTCTCTGTCAGTCCTTTTCAGTTTGATAACAGTCTGAATATCCCCATAGTTCATGATTTAAGACCATTTTACGTACTCGTATATATATATATATATATATATATATATATATATATATATATATATATATATATATATACAAAAGGTCAGTCATTAACTTTTATTTATGGACAACTTATTGAACTTCCCTGAGGGTCCAAGGGTACTTTTCTTTTCTTCAAAATCTAAAAAGAAAAAAAGTCTGAAATGTTTCCTTTCTCGTTATGCTAAAAACTGAGCCCGTTATAAATAAACATGGGATCTTTTTCTAACTTCTATATAAACCAAGACGCCTAAATAGCAGAGATTTCAGGATTGTATTTATGTAACGATGGGTTACTTTGGAACCACCTACGTAAAAATATAATAAACCTTAAAAAAAAAAAAAACATTCAGGAAAGCATTCAGACTGCCATGTATAGATTTTCTGTCCTCGGTGTATTTGTGCTTTTTTAACGAGGACTATTTTATATTTGCATGTGGGTGGTATAAGATTGGAGTACAGTATGATGGAAAATGTTAACTCTCTCCAGTCCTCTGGTGAAAACAGGTTCTGGTAGTAAAAGTATAGCACCTAAACTCAAGTCACAATTATTTAGATTTAAAAAAGCATTTATTCAAGATTACGTTTAATTACGTTCAATTACTCGGCTTAATGTCGTGGCCTCCCATTACTTTTCATTTACTGGGCTAATAAAAATTGACCATTTGAAATACCTTTGCGCCTCCATTGTAACATATGCCCGGCTTGGGAATACTTGTGCACAATGATGTCATTTCCTACCCATCTGAACGCCTGCAGAGAAGCCAGCCATCTGAGCTCCAAGCTGGATAATCACATGGGAAAGTCACCTTTTCAACGGAATCACCGCCAAGAGTTGAGGCATCAGCTCCACGCTGAGTGTTTCCATTAGAGCAAGCTGTTATCATGTCATCCCAGAGGGGCAGTTAAGGCTCTGGAGGTGGTGATGTGGAGCAGGACCTTGCACTGTCAGCACAGTGTCTACACCCAGAGCGTCACAGCAGAAGCGCTAAGAAAACACTCCTTTATGGGTCTGGGATATCCAGTATTGTCTTTAAAAACATTGAATGCGTAGAGCACACCGTCATTCCAAATGGGAGATGTCGCGGCTCAACTCTTATAAAGTGCGTGTAGCAAACAAAATCATTCCATACATCTTATGTGCTTTGCACTTACAGTAGAGTGCAGATTTATCACAACACTTTGTCGTTTTATATCCTTTATTTACCTACCTGCATGAAATCCTCTGGGTGCGAGAATATCCATTTTCAGTCAGTAATCAGGGATATAGAAACAGAGTGCTTTGTGCTTTAATTAGGCATCTTAAACAGCTTCTAAAAAGTCTCATGCAATTGCCCATTAATTGCATGTGCGGTCTATTAAAGTCATCAATTAAATAGATACACAGTCACTAATCTGATAAATTTCCAAGATTTCCTGTTACATGTGCACAGCAAATTAAAACAGCAGAAGCAATGGGGTGTTCTACAGCATGTGTGCACGAGTTTTCTCTAAAGCAATTTCACGCATTCCATACACTACTGTATATTAGATGCATAGGGCTCACATTTTTTAGGCATGTATTTTCGTTAAAGTGTTAAAGAAAGTTCTCAGTCTTTATGCCTTGCTTGCACACTACACATACACTTGCATTTCCATTTCACCCCAGCAGTGTTTTCTGCAGCACTAAACTGTTTGTTTCGTGTGATACCTGATTACCTGTCCTGTTACTCTATCATCGTGTGTTCTAAAGTAAAACTCATGGTATAAATCAGTTCACCAGCTTTCAGCACCGCTATCTAGCTGTGTTATCTTTTCATTGTGTTAACAATGAATCCTCTTGTTTTGTTTGTTTTTCATGAATTTTACTGCTCTTTTGGCACCCCCCACCCTCCCCAAAAAGGTCATGCGTTTCACTGGGGATATCCCAATTCAAGTTTTGAATTAGTAAAAGAGCCAGCCCTGTTATCTATTGAGAAATGACATGCCACCTTTACCAGGGAAGAACTTGCATGTGTCATACAATATAAACAACAATAGCGTGCTTGATTGCTTTGACACTGTAAACGTACCAGAACTGAGTACACCAATATAAAAAAAAAACAATGTCAAAAGCTAGTCTTAATTAAGCATTTACATTTAAAAGTACATTTTTAATTGGCTTTAACATAATGCCAAACAGTGATCATGATGGCTCGAATGATGGTAATACTATATATATATATATATATATATATATATATATATATATATATATATATATATTTATTGCACCACATATTTGCACAGCAACTGTTGTCAGCCGTGAAGTACATTGCAGACTTAGTCTTGTGGTGTTTTTTTGGAAACCTGCTGAGTAACAGTACATTAACTAGTGAAAGCATTGGAAAATGCATGTCAGTAGCAGGATATGAAAAACCATGGAAAAAGAATGGATTACTACATCTCATTACTATAGCGGTAGTATTGAAACTTGGCTAGGCAGCATGACCCCAGCACTTTGTAGTGTACTGCACTTAAACCATAGATATTTGTAACTATTGTATTGATTTTAAAGGCTACAGTTGGATTGACTATAACATTGCTGATATTTTGCATTTGCAAGGACTTCCGTTAATAGACCGTATCCCTGACTAAAAAGTTAGTCACTCCGCAAGCTAAATTTGTACAATTTACACAACAATGTACTGAAGGGAAAATACTCATCAAAAAAGTTATTTCCGAAGCGAAACTGTTGTCACCGTGAATGATGCGTGTCTGTGAGGGGCTCTACTGCGAGTTCCTCCTTATATACCGGCTCTTAAAATATCTGTCCCCTGATTGGCTGAGAAAAGGTTGTCAGAGTCTCACACCAGGCCAATTAGAGAGGAGCCCTTCCTGTTCTGTGAAAGATGTTTCCTGTTGATAGTAAGAGCTAAGGGACAACATGGTGTGAGGCAGCCAATGTTTACGTGACCTTTGAGCCCCTTCGGAAACGGTGACAGAGATAAGAATGCACAGCACGCACCAGCACATGTCCTTCATGGCTGTGAGAGTATGTTTGGGTCAGAAAATAAACACTGAAACAGCCTGCAGTGCGCAAAGCGAGGCTGCTTTTGCTTGTGTAGTGGAAGGCTTTACCTTTCCAGGTGCCTGCGATTGCTCACTCACAGGTATCGTAAACTTTCTCGGTTCTACAAACAGGCCCCAACAACACTGTCAAGTTTACCCAAGACTAAACTTTCCTCCAGCAAGAAAATTAACTGAAGCATATTTGCTGGCCTCAAAAAGCCCATGCTAGTGCTAGACAATACACAACCACTGGTGTTCAAAGTTACATTGGGGGGCATACCTAGAGATATATAGTTTTATTGTTTACTAGCTTTTCTTCTTTCCTTATTTTATTAACCTTCTTCACGAACCCTGCGAAGTGCCCCACTTTGGCTGATCCCTGGAGCCAGCATTACACTTCAGCCATCAACACCGGGCCAATAGGAAATCCATGTTACCTGGTGGAGGAAAGGCGCCGAAGGCTCAGATATTACAGTGAAGCTACGTCTTGATTGGTCCCCACCACTGCTATCTCATTTTATCTTGGTGAAAGCCGAGTGCAATGTTAGCATGAAGTAGATAACAGTTACACTCATGCAATGAAAATCAAATCTTAGAAGATGGAAGGGGTGGTTCTTTGTCTTCCCGCAAACAAATAAGACACTCTCTAATACAAAAGTATATTAATACTATCCCAGGTGAAGTTACTTATACCCAGAAAAACTGTTGAGAATATTTGTAAAAATGTGTAATATTTTGCATGCAGTATTGCAATGGTAAGGTAATACAACAGCTCATATAATTCTGATAATGTGATCCGATAAGGAGCAGACAGCGATCCCTTAAGGGTAAACAAGCTCAAAGCAATATAAACAGCGAAATGCAGTGAAGTTTCAAATAAGCTGCCTTATTGATGAGGTTTGCCTGCCAGCTGTAATCATAAGAACAACGGGCATTACTTAGAAAAAAACAACTTCTTCCTTCTTCCTTCACAACCCCCCCAGGTCCTGTTGCTGTAATGACTCAGAAATGCTTGTTTACAGTTAAACTGTACCCATTATATTAGTTATACCAGTAGATAATGTGGGCCATAGTCACAAAGCTACAACTGATTAGTTATTTATTGTTAAATCGTCACAGTTTTGCTATTGTACTTGCATAAAAGAAAAGTATACAAAACTGTAACAGCATGCTCAGCGATTTAACAGCAGAATAATTTATTAGGTTGTGTTAGCACTTTTTGTACATTTAGCATGCTTTGATAAGTATGAGCTGCAATAAATACACCCGGTGTTTAACTTTTAAATGATGAATGTGCTGTTATATACAATTACTTGAACTGCTTCAGAGTTGCTTCTGCGTCAATGAATTAAAGAAAAACAAAATGTCCAATTTTTCACTCTGGTGATCTAGGAACTCTGCTCTTGAACATGTTTTTGGTGCAGGATCAGTTCTGGTCCGGCAGAATGTGCTGCCAGCAACAAGAAAGATGCAGTAATTTTCTTCTGTCTGAAACAGCACACACTTCTCTCCACTGATCTCAGAGAGAGAGAGAGTAACTACCGTTTACACTTGATAAATGCACACATGCTGTACCCTGGCAGCTGGCACATCTACTGATGATATTTCAGGAATGTACTGTACTGTAGCCTCTGTCTGAAGGGAAAGTGCACCCAGGAGATCAGAGTACAACTGACTCTAATGCAGAAGCCTACAAACCTGCCATCTCGAAACGTTTTGTCTTGCAAGCAACACACCGCAGGTTGCCATGCCGCGCGTTGAAAGGCGTACACTAAAATATAACAGTCTATATACAGTCTTTCATAATGTATCCTCCTGTGCACTGCAGCGGAGTGTTGTGGATAAAGCAAGTCAAAGTGGAGGCAAGGTTTTTAAAACAGAGAAGTTGTAAGAGATCATGAATTTGTATCAAACTGCACTTTTAACATACTGTAAGTTCAAGATTGACCCCTCCTCGCCACAAACCCTCACGCTGTTCTCCAGGATTGGTTTCAAGGTATGCATACTATGCAGTTTAACGACTGTTAAAAATTAGCTGCACACACATTTCTCCTGAAACCCAAACTGAACTGGAAAACCAGGAATCAGGAAGCGGAGGAATTCTTCTGGAGTGTTATTGACAACACGCTACACAAGGAGCCCTGTGTTGGGAGTTTCGATTCATCAAAATCAGCAGCCAAAAAAAAAAAAAAAATGCTGCAATTAAGCAGATTTTATAGAAATTGTGCAAGCTTTGAAATAATAAATATGCATGTTAAAAAATATATATATAGCTGTATATATCAGTCCTGTTTTTGAATGGAATACACTCAGTCACTGACTGCTAAGTTGATAGAGATGGTGAATAATGGGTCACACTTTACATTGTGTCTTTAATTACTGTGTATTTACATAGCAGTTACTCAGTTAATACATGTGTACTTACAATGTTATTATGCGTAGTTACAATGTACTTTTTTTTGCATGATATGACCCTATCCCTCACCCTAACCCTAACTCTAAACCTAACCCTAACCCTAACCCCCCGAACTCTAACTCTAAACATTGTAACTATGCATAATAACATTGTAACTATGTGTCAGTACACGTGTATTTACTAAGTAACTACTATGTAAATACACAGTAATTAGACAACTAATGTAAAGTTTTACTGAATAATGATCACAACATAAGAATAGAGACAAAACGAGATGTAAAACAGGTTAAAACAATACAACTGTATTTCTGTTCGTTTATAAAAAGCTGCTTTCTGATTTATTCATTATAATCATTATTTTCATTTTTTGTAGCTTTCAAAGCATTGGTTTAAAAACCTGCTCCACCAGTATTTTCTCTAAAGCAATTTCACACATTGCACATATTATTATAATTGTTTTCCCACACGCTTTACTTACAGAATAAAGATCACACAAGAACCATTGTGATAAGGTACAATGGGACGGCATCACTGTCATTAAGATGCATTCAATTGGTCTAAAGAACAGCAGACCTAAATAGTGTACCACCACTGCAATCCTTCAAGGTTATGAACATCAAGCAGCTCATCTTGTGAGTGCATTTCTGTCTGTAAAACTGTGTACAACGCCAGGGATGATCCTATTTAGTCAATTAAAGGACGGTGGTATTTAGATCGGCCTCCGTTTTTAGATCAATTGAATACACCCAACATATTAGAAAAATATATGCATTTGAAAATTTCATCAGGAATAAAGAGCTGTGTGTTTTTATTTGAAAGCGAGAGTTTATCTTCAGGGTGATTTTCCTTAAAAGGGCCAACAATAAAGGTCACAACAGCGGCCTAATAAAAGAGGAAATCCCAAAGATTACGAATCATTTTTTACCAGAAAAGCTGCTCTGTAAGGTGATTTCGTTCTCTTTTTTTTTCCTTGCTGATTGCTCAATCGCTGTTGGTGCTTGTTGTTCGCTCTGCAGCCAGAACAGAAAGGCCAGTCACTGCCCTTCAGTGGGGGTTAGATCATTAAAACTTATTTATCTCTGTATGGAAATGGCAGCACATGGCTCCACTGCAAGCCTGCCTCCTGCCTGCCCATGTGGAGTGCGAAGGAGCGATTCAGTCTCTATGTTGCTTCTCTCTGATCTGATTGGTTTGGTGGTTTGGTGATGTTAACTACAGCCCACCGCGGGTCATTTCAGACTGGATTTGAACTTAAATGGGCAAGTGCAGTAACCCACTGCATCACTCAGCCCCCTTAATAAAATTATTCTCTCACCAGCACTGCAGAGGCAGGATGTGTGTGTGTTTTTATACATCAAAAGTGGTACATGTGCTGTATACACAGACGTATCAAGAAGTTGACTCATTTTGTAGTAACATAGCGAAAATATACTGTGCGTCATATGGGCCGATACACAGATAACATGTGAAATATATTGGAATATGTTTTGTTATGTATTGACACACTATGTATTGTTTCAAACGTGGTGTTATGCAATAGATTTGGTGACTCCATATATTACGATAGATCTTTCAAAACATTGCAATGTTATTGTTGCCACTTTGCATCGGCTAGAAACGCATAATAAGCCTGATCGTCACGATGATAAAACAATTTGCATGGCTTTTAATACTTTTATTTAAACAGAGAAACAGCTGGTTGAGCCAGGTGTCTTCATCAACAGGTCAATCATTACCTAGGTGGCAGACAGGAAGGCTGGACCTGTAACATTATGTAAGAGATATTGTGTTTAATGTAATGAAATGCCTGGGTCAGACTGCACTCCTGCAGCCAGGTGGTATATGTATGCACACTATTTGAGTGAACTCGAATTGGTAGATCCTATTGTGTGTGTGTTTTGTATAGTTATCTATTGCGGTTTCTGCTAATGTACAGAAATAAACATGTAGGAAATTAAATACTACAAAGAAAATGTACGATATGCCTTTAAACTGGTAAACCCACTAGAATGCATTTTTTTAAAAATCTGGGTACAATAAACGGTAACTTGGGGGGGATTAATTTACTGTTCGAAGGCGGAGGATTTTTACATTTGTCGTCTTTTAAATCATTATAGTTAAGTCAACCAGTCTTCTAACAAGGTGTTGTGGGGATTAAGCAGGCTCTGTCCTGAAGTGCTTGAATGTATAAAGAACCCTCTCTGTGTTTAGTTCTGCTCCCTCGGTGTTATTGCGGCTTAAAAATTTTTCAGACCCAATCAAAGGACCCTGCCCGTTCCTCATTCCACAGCCGTGAATACGGGCCCTTGTTCCAGACATCGCTCTGGCCTGGGCTTCACCATGGGCTGGGGGTCTCTGCTCAGCACTTCCGTAATGAATGCTTCGATGCAGCAAGGGAAGCAATGCTATTTCAACAGCGTGACGTGCCGTACGGTAAAGTCCACAGCAATGTTAATACAAGAAAACCAGGTTGTTTTTGGAGCACACTGCGTTACGGTCACGAATATATGAATCCTAAAAAGCAACTGGCAAACCAGGATTAAGCAAACAGGAAGCTTCTACCAGGTTCCAAATTCCTTAACTAAGCTACATGAATACATGAATAGTGTACACAGCTCCCCCCCCCTCCCTCTTTCTCTCTCTCTCTCTGTCTCTCTCTCTCTCTTTCTTGCTCTCCCAAACTATTATTGCTTTTACTATAACTACGCAGTGCAGTAAAACTTCTATTTTCTAAACTAACTGGGACCAGGGGGGTGTTCGGATTAATCGAATTGTTCTGATCATCGAATTATGACTGTGACGTTTTATTGACATGACTTTCGAAATCAAGAAACTTCCTAAAAAGATATAATTCACCCCTTTACCTGAAAACATATAACCTACAGTACTGCACTGTTCTGTAAATACCGGAGATTGAGGGCTGGTCAGCGCATTTTCTTTGCTAACAGGGGAGAGGAGCCCAGCTCACAACAGGACAGGTTGACAAGGTGCTGCTCAGATAAAAGAGACTCTGTAATAATCGGGGTTTGAATAATCACAGTTTTACTGTATCGTGTAGTACATGAATGAATGGGATGTATGCCATGAAACATGCAGGAGTATTGCAATGCCTAGGCAATGGTTCTGTACAATATAGTACTGGGAAGAAAAATCTTTCTGTGCAGCAAAATGTTTTCCCATCAGTGTTCTCATATCGAAAGCGCAGGCAGGCAGGCAGGCAGGAAAACATTCTGATTTTGACAATGGCTGATCGCTCTACCATAGTTTTGGCACAGCACAGCCTCATTGTTTAAAATCTCAGCACTAGATTATTGAACTCCAATGAAACATGCCAATCAAGTAGAGAATGGTATTTTTTTAGATTTATGAAGCATGACATGTTCTTTAAAATTTGGCTTAGAAACTAGATTACTGTCTGAGGTACACCCAGAATGGAATCAACCAAACAAATGCCTCACCTGTTATATGGAGAACATTATATATATATATATATATATATATATATATATATATATATATATATATATATATATATATATATACTTAATGTGTGAATCTTTTTGCACAATATACAGTATGTAACACAATTTTATCAGAAAAGAGTTAGGGTTAGGGTTAGAGTGTGCAAAACAAGTACATTGTAACTATGCATAATAACATTGTAATTCTGAGTTAGTACACATGTATTTACTAAGTAACCATTATGTAAATACATAGTAATTAAAGACACAATGTAAAGTTTTACCATTTATTACATGCTTTTTCTCGCTGCATTTTTTTTTGGGGGTAATTGGTAAATCCTACTGCATACTGTACACTGTAAGCAAAAAGAGTAAAGATATGCTATATCAGCGAGTAAATACATGAAACAAATATTGACAAAGCTGATTGTATATTGTTAATAAGTCAGATTGTGAATTTATCTTGACAGAGTAAACCAGGCGCAAAATAATTTCTACACAACTGGTGCAAACAGTTTTATCTTAACTTAAATACACCCCGTGTGGGAACAGCGTTTGTGTGTCCAGCCTGTTTCGATCTTAAAAACAGAGGCTAACACAAAATTCTTAGCTAACGCTTCTAAAAACCGCTTACCTCTTATTAGCTTTATTTTGTGCTGTTAATAATCCCTGGTTTATTTATTTTCATTCTGTAGTTTTGCTCTGTTTTTCCTTGACATGTATCGGATGGGAAATGGGTGTATCAGATTAGCGAACATGCATTACTTTGCCTCAATGTTTGTGTCCTGCTGCACCGTAATAAAAAATTCCAAACATGAAACAATGTTTTCCTTAGTCTGGAGACTGGCTGGCCAAATACTGAAGATGCTCCCTCAGGTAGGTACAGTACGTACATCAGGATCACATCTCATTAATTAACTTCAACATTAAAATGAGGGTGAGCCCTGCACTAAATATAAGACATAATTATATGTCTGCACACAAAATGAACATGGTGTACAATACCTCATCAGACAAGAAAGTGTTGGCATCTTTTCCTTGGCATGCATTCCTACTTCCCTTCCATGCTATGGAACGGAAGGAATGCTTCTTCAACAGCTCCGAATGGGATGGCGGTTTCAAGCTGGATAAATGGCACCAAAACCCCCATCGGCCACTGTGTGCACACTTGTACCAAGCTTCCTATCTATGTATCTATCTTATAATGCGTTCGTGTGGGTTTTTTTTCTTTCCTCCAAAGTTATGGCAGGGCAGCTTCTTGAACTTCATAGAGTTCACGCAAACTGTTTTAAAATTTCAAAAAAAAGGGAATATACAGTAAAAAGACTTTTGTTTGCGACTGATGCCCGCTCTGTGAATGACCTTCAGTGTTGCTTTGTGCCATTAGCAGGCACAGTGGACAGTTTTGTTTAGTCATTTCTTACCTTTCCTAGATTTGACCCGAAAACTGGCTTAAAGAATACGCATTTGTATATAAAACAACTACAAAGAATGATTAACTCACAAATCTACAGTACTGGGGACAATAGAAAAGATGTATACAAACTGTAAACCAAAGAACTATGGATATTCTTCATAGAAAACCTTATGCTTCATGAAGCTGAATCTATGGTGCCTACAATGCTCCATGTAAACCCTACCTGTTCAGGTGTGCAGTGACTCACTTTGTCTAATCTACATTCAGCGGAATGGGTTTCACAGAAATGAAGATTATCTTTGGGGCACATTCATAATACTCGCTATAGCAGCCTATTGTATGGAAACAACAGTCCCACACACACACACATACATTCCTTTGAAAACTCGATGGGAACAACTTGAACATTTTTTCTTGTGTTTATAGAGGGATTCAGTGTGTTTCGTTGGTACATATTTGCAAAAGGCTCACAATCAAAACAGTGTGAACCTGTGAGGGGATATTCCGTGCATGCCAGTGCAAGTGGCCCAGCAGGATCGTCTGTAAATACGTACTATAAATCACATATGAAACTGTGGCAAAGGTCTTTAAACTTGTTGCTCTCTGTATAAACATCGATCACCTTTGCAATACTATGCACCTGCTTGCTGAACAGATTGCACACATCATTCGCTGGCTGCGTTTGGGTAAGTGAGTAATTGCTTAGTAAAGTCCCAGTATGACTCTAGAACCATTCCACTGGGACTGGGTAACTTTACATTCTAAAGTTCTCCTGGAATCACCTTCAGTTGGCCAGCCAATCACAGTGCTGCTGGAAGTTCTACAGTTCCGTACACCCAATCCATTATTCCAGCCAAGTGGAATAAAACGATTACAGATGAGTTGTTGGCGCCGTGACCCTCATGAATGACTCTTCACAATCAGTAAAGCTTTTTATTGCCTCATAAGGAGCTCTAAATGTATGTCCATGTTTCCAAGGCAATTCATAGACCAAAGCAATGGCGAAAAAATGATGTTGCTGGGACTTTTTATGTATTATAATATAATGTGTTACAGTTCTGTGAAGGAGAGGTTTTGTTGGAAGTAAAAATGAAGCGAGGGTTTAAGGAAAGGAAATATGGAAAAAAAACAAAAGAGTAAAAGATGAAGGTTCAGTGTTACTAAGGAAATGGAAAGAAAATCATTAATTATCTTTTTAAACAATCTTGAAAAGAAAAAATAAATTCCATCCCATAACGAGCCACCCTAATTGTGACTTGAAGCGTTTCTTAGAACTGCAGTATATCTTGAAGAGTAAGTATCGTTGTTTTTATTTCCTTTGTTACATTACTATTAATACCTTACTATTCTATGGTGTTCTCTCATGTGACAATATGACCTTTCAACTCTGCCAGCCCCTTCTACTCTTTGTATTATATATGCAGAGCAGGTGGGGCCGGCATAGTTGACCTGTCACGTGATTTGACGTGAAGGCTGATCAGTGCTGGCATTTAGGGTTCTCCAGAAAAGCTCAAAGTCAGAATTAGAGAAAAATCATGTAACTCATTAAGGGAGCAACAAGACAACTCGGAATTATGGGAAACACCAAAGAATAGTAAGGGAAATGTGAACAAGAAATTCAAAGGGTATTTTACAAGCCACTCACTCTTTTAGATTGTGTGTTTATATGTAAGAGTGTCTCACTCTGTCATGAAGGCTGCATTATCCCATGTATAATATCTAACTAGGACAGGGCATGTAAAAACATCTCTTTAAGTTTACTGGGGCACAGTTACAGCATCCATTAACATCAATAAAGAATTTGAAATGCCGCTCCTAGTAAATCTGGCTTTGAAATATATTTAATGATGTTCACAAAGCAAGCACTTACCTGATCAGCAAACATTGTCAGATGAAAAACACCATTCCACGAAAAACCGACAGCTTATACAACGACAACAAAGCAGGAGACAAAGCAAGGTATTTTGGGGTTTGTTTTTTATCATGTAGGCCCCACAATGACAGAGGGAAAGGCAAATAATATTTATTTAAAGATTTGTACAGGATTACCCATGACATTACTATCGTTTACAGGAGCGTAAGGTGTACATTTCAAGGGTGCTCCGGATGGTATCTGCAATAGTAGTTCTCATGTTAATGTTAATGGGCAATGTGATACACTGCTATTACAGATTCTGTCCATTTGCCCAAACTGCGCACGATGACAGCTATTAAAGACTAAAAGCAAGAAAGACATTCTAGTGGTACTTCCCATTAAAAACGTGCTGCAGCACACTATAGTAAAGCATAGAAAAGCATGGTGATAAAGCATGTGATTAATGACTGTGAAGTGCATTGAAGTATTACATGGTACAAACATGTCTATGAAAAAAAATTTAAAAAATCCCAGTGCAAATTTACAGTAGTAAACGTGGGCTTATAAGATAACCAATATGACAGGGCAGGGTCCAGGGCAGGTTGCTGGGTTGTGTGTGAAAGCTCCCATTTCACTATGGGTAACGAGAGAGCCTCCTTTAATCTCCTTCTGTGACATGCAAATCATAATAAAAATGTAAAAGATGATATCAGCCCAAAAAAAAAAAAGAAATTACGCGGTACAGTAGCTGTTGATGCACTGTAGGTTCACCTACTTTAGGAAGTGTTTTTTTTTTTTTTCTGGGCATGTTTAACCACAGTTCCTGTTTTTAACCTGTTTGCTTGTTGTTTTGTGTTTCAACGTGTGACTGCAAGTATGAGAGCTGCCAAACGAACACCTGGAGATAAGAGATGGGTGACCTGAATAAGCAGATTAATTTTTTTTTAATAGATACATAAAAGAAGCAAAAACTGCCGCTCATCATTCTTTCACTATGCTACACTACACATGCTGCTACAAAGGCACCTGGATGTCTGCAAAACTTGATATCATGATCACCGTCATCATCATAACTTTTATATAGCGTGATTAATGAGTGGAACAAAGGGCTGTACAATCGAATCATTACCAGGTAACTAAAAAAAAACATTAATCTAAAGCTTTAAACAGATTGTCTGCCTGAGTTGAAAAAACTCTGTTTCCCTGCAATGTGAGTTTTCGACGGATGTTGTCAGTTCTTTCCCAGCATGCCTTGCGGCTAAGGTCGCGTTCATTTGTTTACAAAACCGAAAGGATAATCCTAAGAATTCTTTCGCGCTTTCTGTTACTAAAAAAAATCAGGGGCGACTTGGGGTGGCGGAAAATGCGGGTCGGTTAAATGAACACGGAAACGCAGTATCAGGGGCAGCAGGGTTGAGTGGTGCATGGAAACGAGGAACAAGAATGCACACAGGACACCATCCATTAAAGAGAAAAGAGAGACCAGGATGACAAATCTGTCTGCGTGGCTCACACTGACATGATAACAAGTTCCTTACTCTTGAAACAGCCCATTCAATTGCATCAGACCGCAACCATACCTCTGTCAGCCGTTCATTATATTCAGAGCCTGTGATGACAAGCTCACATTACTCTTCTCTAACATTACTGGAAATGCACGGTACGGAATTTTACTACAAAACACATGTGACTCAGAGATAAGACTCCTTATCTTGTTGGTGAATAGTGCCCTTTAATGCAGTTTGTATTGGACGGCTCTCCAGTTAAACCTCATAACATCTGATGCTCTATCGTTCAATCTGCTGGCTTGTACAGCTATGCAGAACAATACAATGTGGTTTTTATATTTGAAACAGCTCCAGGCCATTCAAACACTGTTCCGCTGAACACTTATACAAATATATTAGAACCTGCAGTGCTTCCATCATCCAAGAAGCCATCAGTTGCTTAGGGGCTGTACAGTGAGTGGGATATGATAAATGTCAATATTTGGAATTGTTTACCAACGCATATATTTGATTACATGGCATGGTCAGCTGAACACTGTGGGAAATGCTAACAGAATTCAGCGCTTAACCAACTGAGTGGAACCACATGTATCCTCAAACAGTCCTGTTTACATTGTTTGGGACGTCCGTATCTGTGTGTCTCCTCATCCTCAAGTAACACCAAACCGTTTAGGGGAGAAATCCATTTAAACTGTTTATACGAGGAGGGTTAATAAGGGATTAGGGGTAGCATGTTACAGTATGAGTCTCTAATTACCATGTATTTACATAGTAGTTCATAAATAGATGTTTACTTGCACATAATTCCAATGTTATTATGCATAGTTACAATGTAGTTAATGCCTACTTTTTTTGCATTGTATAACCCTAACCCTAACCCCACTAACCCTAATTCTAAACCTAACCCTAACCCCACTAACCCTAACCCTAACCCTAACCCCACTAACCTTAACTCTAAACCTAACCCTAACCTCACTAACCCTAACCCTAACCCTAACCCCACTAACCTTAACTCTAACCCTAACCCTAACCCTTTTCTCATACAATGGTGTGCTTACATATGTCGTGCAAAAAGATGTACACGTTAAGTACATTGTAACAATGCATAATAACATTGTAATGATGTGTAAGTGCACATGTATTTACTGTGTAACTACTCTGTAAATACACAGTAATTAGAGACAATGGAAAGTGTTAGCGCATTAGGTCTGAATTCAGATTCCCAAGTGAAATAGGTTGGATTGTCTCGGTTTAGCCCTTAAAGGAAAGTTTTTCACATCAGTTCAGAGAAAGTGCCATTCACTTGGCACTTGGGTGTATTTTAATGATCTAAATATTGCAAGGTATAAATATGTATTGTATATATCCCTGTTAATAAGTGGGGGAAATGCCAGCAGGATTAATAAAGAGTATTAGAAGTATTGAAAGATCTGCCACTGTTCAGATCATTAAAATAACTCCACAGTCTTAGAAAAGAGAGGCCAATGACAATAGAGATTGATATATATACACGAATCTGGCCATAGCTCTTCTTTTCACATCTCATTTGACTATTAAATTCATGTAGAAACCACTGTGACCGCTCCGTGATGCTTCACTATTTCGTCTAATTTGAGTTTACGGTTATTTAAAAGCTGTATCAGTTGAACACAAAAGATGATATGAAAAGAACTGGGGCTTGCGTTTCCCTTCCCATTGTCTTTTACACCTGAGCTGTTGAGCTCAGAAAAAAAGTCTTTGCTTTCTGCTGTGTGCTTGTGCTTTTACTTTTTCTTTTATCAATCTCTAGAAACTGCAGTCTCATTCGAGCACATTATACCACTCTTGGGAATGTTAGCTTTTCATAATCCCAGCTTCTAAACTGGTTTATAGAGACAATAAATAGCAAACAAATACAGCTTTTAAATATCCAGTACAATGCCTCTCCATTTCCCACGGTGGATCAGATTGTGGTAGAGAGGCGAGAAAGGATTGGTCTGTCTAACGCTAGTCTAATACTGTACTACATGCTCCTGTATAAGGTGTTGGTAGCTCAATAGGTTGTGCACTCCCCTCTTAGCCAGTATATTACAGGCTTGGCACAATTTTTAAAAACATTTTTGCGTAAATAAAAGAGAACTAGCGTTGTACAAAACAAGCGAGAGAAATTAAAAAGGAAGTTAAAAGTCGTTTCCTATCCGTTTTAATTGTAATGTTTTCGGTAATATTGTATTATTTTGTGATGTTAACAGAATCCTTGTTTAACAGGGTGGAGGCTGGGCGGCGACCCTGCGTACCGCAAGGTAGCATCTAAACCACAATGCGAAAGAGCCCGGCTCGTTTGTATTCGTGGTTTGAGAGCTTTTAACCTCAATCTCATCTCACCGACAGAATCTGTAACGGCAGTGTATCACACAACACGCACACGACCCTGTATCCTGTCGGTGAGATGATTTAAAGTTTGCATATGAAACATGACTGCGGTGGAGACATCTGACATCTGGCATCAAGCATGGGTCTCATCTTCAGATTGCTCCAGCCTCTTTTACGGGAGAATGAGCACAAGCAGTTAATGCATGTATGAAACGTGGTTACATAATCAGGACCACCACATGCTGTCAAAATGCAAGGCTCCATTCAGGTAGGTAGGATTCTCACACTTCTTCAGATAGACAGGCCGGCTTCTGCAGTTCTGGCTCTTTCAGTGCCCATTATGCTGCTCTGAATGGGCTTTGCAGCTCCGGTCTGTGGGGAACAATGGCAAGCACAGCAGTGGCACAATGCAGTCAGCACCTGAGAATGGAGACCTAATACCTGTATAGAATGAAAGGACAGTTAAGCATTGCTCCAGGATAAAATAAATGATGTTCGTTAAGATTAATTAGCACACAATTCGCTTACCCGGCACAGGTAATTGCAGTTCGCCTATTAGTAGCTTGCATGAACAAAACATTTTCTTAATTATTCTAGGTTTTTTTTTTGTTCATGCAATATAAAACGGTCCATTGTCAAACACCAGATGCAGATCTTCTCTGTAACCCTACCTGTGTAGCTAAGCAGCAATGATCATGTTGTGTGTACAAAAGCATACACAGGAGACATGTACTAAACCAGACGTGTCCAATCCTGGTCCTGGAGAGCCGGTGTCCCTCCTGGTTTTTGTCCCAACTGTGTCCTAAATTACTTAATTGGACCACAGTTGGAACAAAAACCAGGAGGGAAACCTAACTTTCCTTAAAAAAAACAAGCAGGTAAAACACATATGGGAACCCTCTGGTGTACGCGGTATAAGCTGTTCTTTGCATATGCAATATCTTGTATAAACTGCACACAATTGTAAGGTATCTGTGACTTCCTGTGGGGTAACAATGTAGGAAACGATTGCGATGACTAGCTGGCTATACTGTGTCAGCAGTAGTTTGATTTGCCAAATGTTTTGGTTATAATCAAATGAATTGCTTAAAACACAATAATTACAGTAATGGCTAGCTGCCTGAGACACAGTATTTTGACTCAGCAATGAATGAAGTAAACAGCTTGGAAAGTCTGCATGGAAGACACTGGTATTTTACATTGGTAAAGACTTTTTGTCTTTCCTAGAGTTTTTTTTTTTTTAATTTCAACCTTGGTGGGCTTTGGTAATACAGCCTTTTAAAACGTCAGGTGTGGAGACGCATCTATAATTATGCGCTTAATACTGTATCGAGTTACTGTCCCGGTTCAGTGTGTTTAAAGTGTGTCCAATTTGAGGGAGGAATTGAATTCCAGTGGCTATTGAGTAAAAAAAAAAAAAAAAAAAGGATTAAGAGCACACCTAAAAACCAGAGAAAGAGTCCTGGCTAAAGAAAGGTGCATTCTTCATCAATAAACTAAGACATGACAGCTATATGAAGGGTTAGGGCTTTATCAAGGCTTCTGATTCATTTTTTTGAGTCTAGCGCTGTTCAGTATTATTATTATTATAGTCTCTGAAGTTTTCCAGTGCTGTCTTGTAATAGGGTATGCTAGTGGCACAGTCCACTTCTGTTCTCTTGTATAGCTCTCAAATATGTTGGGATGCTTCTGAAAATGGGTTAGTGCTGCAAGTCATGAGTTTATGGTGGAAGTTTGCTGATTGACTTTCTAAACTGGAGAGTGAAACAGAGGCATTGTAATCTACCCCACAATAAAGCCTGTGACCAAATCTAGGTTTAAATCCAAGTTGAAGGCAAGACATTCTGTTATATTCCTTTAAAAAAAGATTTCATAAAACAAAAAAAAACCCTTTGGAAACATATTGCCCCAAAATTACCTTAACATAACACAATGCTAAAATAATACAGATTACATGGTAAGCCTCTGTGGTCTGTAATGTCATCAGAACCCTGGCCAAATTATGGTTTTGGCCAGGGTTCTAATGATCTGGTGTTATTTAAACAATGCTAAAAAAAAAAAAAGAAATAAATAAAACAACAAAAATAAAATATTGTTTGCTTTTACAGAACGTGTCATTTTATAAGGAAAATGTAATAATATGAGGTGATCTTGAGAAGTATTGCTTTGACAGCAGTCATTTAAAAAAGAACTAGCTGGTTGAATGGCTATAGATTTAACCACAGGTCCTCTGTAATGAACACCTTGGAGACCTTGTAAGCTGAGTCATTGACTCTGCTTTGCAACTTACCCAAGTCTTAAAAAGCCATGCTGCAAAGTGCATGCATTCAAACTCACTTTCTCTTACAGCGTTTATATTAGCATGACTACGTAGATTCCCCTCTAGCTTTCAAATGTCTACACTGTCCAAGTACTTTCTTGTGCATCTCTGACTTTACCAGGGCACCCATAACACAGCTTAGCCTGTGTATGTGTGCCAGGGGAAGGCAGTATTGGCTTTGCTGATCTATTCCAAGCAGATCCCTTAATCAAGATGATAAATCATTAGAGAACTGGTAGAATGCATTGGCAGATCCAGTGTTGCACGACCCCTTGCAGTATTGCACCATGCTCTCCTAAATACCAGCTTTGAGGAATGTGTCCACAGAATGGATTCTGGTTACTGGTTAAATGCTTTTCATTAACAGCATTTCACATGTTCTGCTGATGAATATAAAAGCTGCATGCTGTTACTTTAGATATACAGTATCCTTGCTGTTGCTGCCTCCTGTGTGTAATATATTATAAGAAATCCATAAGTTCAGGGGAGTCAAAATTATATTTCCGTAGGTAGGTTAGGGTGAGGGTTACTGTAGGTTTTTTGGACGATGGATAGGGTTAGGGTAAGGGGTAAGCTAAGGTTAGGGTTAGGGTTAATATTAGTGTTGGTTTGGGTGAGGGGTAGGGTTTAGCAGTAGGGTTTCGGATAGAGTGGAAGGGGAGTAGATGTTATAAGCTGTTACTGTAAAACATATCATGACTTCCCCCTGACAGTACGATGAGCAGAGCAGTTCATAAACTTGGGACCTGACGATTTTGTTGTCTTTATTTACAGCTGCTCTCAATTGTCCCTCTTTTTCACTTCCTGTCTGAAAGCCGGAGTGGCACCACACTGCAGATTGTTTTTATTCCACTAGACTGTTGTCAATAATTATCATAAACCCCCGTTTTAGCTGGATGTGTATATTTGTTGTTCACTTCAAACAGTCTATCTTCTGTTGGTGGTCCTGACAGAGAGAGAGAGCAAACGTTTGAATAAACCAGTTATAAAAGAAAAACACACACACACACACATTAAATGATGTTAATAACATGTGTTGTAAAGTATGCAGTGAAATACACTTATTTCTATCAGTTGGTTTACACCGACGCTATAAGCTGCTGAATTTACTAAATACAGTTGGAATTTGTTTATTTGCATAACAAACTGGCTACAGATTTAAATAGGGAAGTTATTATGTCTAAAAGTTAAGTAGGCCAACAGTATTGGATCCACTCATTCACTGACAAACGTCATTGACCAGAACATTTGCATACTTCTTGAATTCTGATTTCTTGTATAAGTTAATATGTACAATTGATCCTGTCTCTAGGCAAGCTGCCAGGGCCAGCTATATATATTAACATATTCTAAATTATATTTTAATTCAAATGAATGCTGTTACCCATATGCTTAGATTTTTTTGGTAACACTTTATATTAAGGTGCTGTTTATTAATGTTCTATAACTATATAATATATGCTTAAGAATTATGTTATAGAGTGTTAATAAAGCATTATATATATGATTTATAACCATGCGATAGCAATAGATGGAATTATGTTTAAACAATTATGCATCAATTCTTAAATTCTTGGTGATGCATAGCTTTTGGCCACAGCTGTATATGCACATAACAAGGGTTCTATCTTGGTTAAATAAATACATTTGAATAGCTTTGAGGATCTGGCCTACACTGTGAAACCTGTAAGAGTGTTTGAAGAGTGTTTGGGATATTATCTGGTTTAAGACGACTTGCGGGATCTCATCCCTTCTTGGTTAAAGTTTCAGACTCCCTGCTGGTCTTTTGCTTCGTGGAATCCGTTATGCAAAAATGTCTTTAATGACCGTCTCATGTTTCAGTGTTTCTCATTGACCTTTCAAGCTCAGCGTTTGCCCGCACTGTCATCACATTAAAGCCTATAACCCTGGCCACAATGCCTGGCACCTTCAAGTCTGTGACGAAGTTTCTAAAGTGAATCTGCTGCACTAAGGCTAGTGTGGCTGAATTCATGGAATCAGGTAGCATGCTTAGATCCACCTAATTATACATGATCCTGCTCTGTAAAGTCAGAGTAAATCAGGTCAGCTGTGTTGGAAATGCATTCGTGTTCACTTCTGTCAAATGAAAAATTGAATAAAACTAAATCAAATGTAAATGGGGCAGACAAAGGCAGCCGTTGTGGGTTTTTGGATATCTTTTTCAATCCGTGCAGTAAATAATAAACAGTGATTTAGCAGTGTCAGGGTGAATCTAATCTGCATATTTAGTCCCATTAAAAAGGTTAATGCTCGATAATTAAAGTCTAATTATAGATTGATTTAGTTTTACTCTGTATTTAAATATATATGGAGAGAGAGAGAGAGAGAGAGAGAGAGAGAGAGCTATTCCATGACCATCACAATAAGTTAGTAGGAAGCATCTACTTCCTCAAGTATCCCTTAAATAGAATAAAGTTAAAATATACCAAATTGTATTACGTATAGTATTGTAACGATATGTTTTAATGCTGCACAGTGGTGGACATTTTTTAATACGATTCGAAGCCGGTATATAATTCAGAAAAAAAACTAGCTATGAAGATTTATTTGTCAAAAGTATTTAGACACCTAATTTTGGGGGTCTGAAACTCAGCTGCTGAGCACCAGAAGTAGACTCCACAGCGTGTAGCTTCTTTATTATTATAATTTTAGTTTGTTGGTCTGTCTCGTTCCAGGACTAGCAATAGTTAGAATAATGGACAGCTGGGTACACACTGAACACCATCATTCTGAGACAATCTGCCTCGCCAGGTGCAGTCTGACACTCTAAGTGGGGGACTGGTAGTCGTCTAGTTGATAAGGGCAATTATGCGTTTCTGTAAATCTTTTTAAGACAGTATTGACAGGGAAGCCAAGTGTTTTTACTGACCTTAAAAATAAAAGTCATACTTTTTTTCTTTTTATTGTGTAATAAATGAAACAACAAGATGCTGTATTTAAATTATCAAACCAGGTGCAAAAAAAAGTAAAATAAACACATTGACATAAAAAAGGATCTAATATAATCCATAAAATGTACACAAATAAAGAGTCCATATTCTGGACACGAAAGTAATAAAATGTTACATGAAAGCATTCCAAAGACCGATCTTAGACGAATATGTTTCTGGCTCCTGTTGTCTACAGCATAGAGGTACAAGGTACAAGGTAAATGTTTTATTTTATTATGTACCCAGACTGCTTGCTCAACACACATGCTGTTTTTTATATGTTTTCGTGTTTGTCTGTTTCTATGACAGCTTGGGAGACACATATCTTAACCACATATGCCCCATTTCTGTATCACATATGAAACAACGCCTAGCCAGACTCTCAAGCCAGAATTTTTTCATATGCAGTACATTATGGGTTCTGTACCAGAAACCGAATCTAGTTCAATAAAGTCGCTTTTCTCATTTTAAAAACGTTTGGGCATTACAGGGTTAAGAACGGCTTGTTGGATTGATTCGGAAATGTCTGTATGGCTTCACAGCAGTAGGGGAAATGAAACAGACACACTTACAGATTTTATACCAAACCGTTACCCTTAAAACACCCCCAGTACTGGCTGGTTGTTAATACGTCTGTGAATGTTTGCTTGCGGATACTGGTGTGATTTCCAGTGAAAGTTTATTAGCTTCTGTACGTCACTGGTGAGCTGAGCAGTCTATTTTCCCAGATCGGCACTCAAGCTCTAGGGTAATGCATCACTGATGAACCACAGCACTACACCAACCCCACCGGGATCTCGACGGCTCCTCTTTCATCATTGCTCAGGTCTTGTTTTTGTCAGCTTCACAACAGATACAAATCTGGGTCCGGTGACTGGAAGGTGACCTGTAAAAGTCTGCTGGATCACTTGAGTGTGTCTCCAGTGCTGAAGGAGAGGGAACCGTCCAGAGCTACACAATCAGGGCAGGGGGCTCGGGGTTACAGGTTCAGGCCTTATCAATAGCATCAGGTCACCTGCTATCCATCACAATGGCTGACCATCAAAGTACTGAGGAGAAGGTTTTAAAAACAACTCTGTGATGGACGGTCCAGGCCACAAAATGTTAATATCCATTTACACCTGGCAAATTGAAGCCTTTATATACCCTTTAGAAAGGTTATATAACTTCACGCGACACCCCGAAATCTTATCTGAAGCTTGGTCACTACTGAGATCGATGACCTCTGTGAAACATGAGGTGCTGTCATGCACACAGTGGTGACTCTGTCTGTGCAAATTCACCAGCACTTTAAAAAGCAAGGATGCCAGTGCCATCAAATAATAATCTCTATAGCGTTCAGATAGCAATGACAGGGCTATGATGTTGATGTACTCTAGTCTATTACACACCTTATATATCAGATATATTCCTTGCTAAAAAAACATCATCTTTTAGTTTTTGTTTTATGCGCATTACAAAACTAAACAAACTGCTGGTACTGCAAGGTGTTGTTATTGTGCCAATATAGTAATGATAGATTGGATAGTATGTGTACTAGAAAATAGGTATATATTTACAGTATGAACCTGTAGCAGTGGGAATTAAAGTACAGGTATTTAGTGCCTGAGATTGTAAATTGTGGGTTATTTTAAAGCCGTATTTACATTCTTTTAGGGGTATACAGTTTTGGATAAGGCTGTATCCTACTGCCAATGTGTGAATGGTTTGATAGCTCTCATTCTCAGCACAGTACAAAACTGCAAATCTGCATTAGAAACGACTGGACTTAAATGCATGAGTATGTATGGAACAGTCCCATTCAGGTAAGGCGAGGAATGCCACTGGGTTTCCAATTCGTCTGGATTTTAAAAAGCAGTGTGATTAGCAAAAGTAATAATTATGTGTCGATGATAGGTGCATGCACTTTACACTTACAGAGTGGAGGTGGCAGGGATCAGCATACTGACTCTTTACACTATCAGAGTGGAGGTGGCAGGGATCAGCATACTGACTCTTTACACTATCAGAGTGGAGGTGGCAGGGATCAGCATACTGACTCTTTACACTATCAGAGTGGAGGTGGCAGGGATCAGCATACTGACTCTTTACACTATCAGAGTGGAGGTGGCAGGGATCCGCATACTGACTCTTTACACTATCAGAGTGGAGGTGGCAGGGATCAGCATACTGACTCTTTACACTATCAGAGTGGAGGTGGCAGGGATCAGCATACTGACTCTTTACACTATCAGAGTGGAGGTGGCAGGGATCAGCATACTGACTCTTTACACTATCAGAGTGGAGGTGGCAGGGATCAGCATACTGACTCTTTACACTATCAGAGTGGAGGTGGCAGGGATCAGCATACTGACTCTTTACACTATCAGAGTGGAGGTGGCAGGGATCCGCATACTGACTCTTTACACTATCAGAGTGGAGGTGGCAGGGATCCGCATACTGACTCTTTACACTATCAGAGTGGAGGAGGCAGGGATCCGCATACTGACTCTTTACACTATCAGAGTGGAGGTGGCAGGGATCAGCATACTGACTCTTTACACTATCAGAGTGGAGGTGGCAGGGATCAGCATACTGACTCTTTACACTATCAGAGTGGAGGTGGCAGGGATCCGCATACTGACTCTTTACTCCTATATCAATATTTAGGGTTTAGAAACATTATTGTTTATCCTTGATCAGGCACAACTCACACTCATCCACGTGATTATGTGCAATCTGTTTTTATTCATTATATTCCTACACTGCAAAGTTTCTAAGTAGTTGTTAGACATGGATCCTTTATTGCTGTTTATTGTGCGGGAGACCTGGCGATTGAAGTCCTCTTGGGTTTGAGCCTGTGTGACTTCGTGTCTTATCACCTCCATCTATTAATTCATCCCCTCCGCATCGCTAAATACCTTTTACTGCAACGAGCGAACAAAGGTTAAACTATGACTGGGACTTTAATCCTGAGATGCAGATAAAGTTGAATGAAAACATCCCCAGGCAGAAAGTAAGTTCATTTAAGAGACTGCCAGCTTTCTTACCAGCCAAATAGAAACAGGAATTCTAGGGGCACTTAGTGGTTCTTTTTTATTATTTAGGTGGTAATCGTTCTGACTTCCCTGATTATCCATGTAATGTATTTACATCGTGCCAGTCAGACAGGCACTACTTCATTAAAGGGCGTAAGGATCCCTTATTATTCTTATCGGTACTTGAGTTGCGCGCATGGATTTTCCAGCAGTGTAATGTATTGAGAAACCGTGCAGCAAAGAGCTTGGTACACTAACGTTTCAGAGTGTTGCCTTTATTGTCGTAAATGATTCACATGCATGACAATCCAGAACTGCAAAACGTTCCCGAATTTAAAGTTAAGGAGCTAAGTCCGGTAGGCCTGATTAAGTGTACTGAAGAAGACACTAGTCAAAAGTTTTTGTCTACTCGACTTATTTTCTTACAGTGTTGCCTTACAATTCCCTGAGCGCCTACAGTACATATTCACTGAGGATTAGTTTAAGGACAGCTACTGTTACCATACACAAAAAAAAAACTGCACTGACCCTGCTTGTATACCAAAACATGTCAGGAGCATCCCAGCTGTAATTACAGGCCATTTCTAATTTAGATTTCTTGGAGTCACCTATTCACAATTAAAGTGTGC
Source organism: Acipenser oxyrinchus oxyrinchus (assembly GCA_030684275.1). NCBI lineage: Eukaryota > Metazoa > Chordata > Actinopteri > Acipenseriformes > Acipenseridae > Acipenser > Acipenser oxyrinchus. The sequence continues at coordinate 2,756,546 of CM060272.1, forward strand.
TTGCAGTATGTCATCCTACATATAATGTAAGGAAAAATACACGTAACATGCACTTTTGCATTTTGCATTTGAGATTATAGTCTTCTAAAAATGATGGTACCTGTGTTTTTAATAAATGCTTTTGTAACCTTTTTTTTTTCAGTGTGAAAATGAATAATTAGGTTGTGGTGTGAAAAATTGGAGCGGCCTGTTTTTGGTACAGCGTTTTTAAACCTAAATCATCAGATAATTTCAGCTGCTGAAGCTGTTAAAGCAGAAATTTAAAGATTTTTTTTTTTAAAGCATGCGTTCTAAGATAAGTGGTGATATTTGTGAAAAGTATAATATCTGTTTTCTCATATTCAGATGTAGAAATACTAAAAGAAAGTTATTCAATGACAAAAGAGTCTTCCATTCAAAAGCACTGTAAAACAATATACAATAGACTACGGTATTGTTAAATATCAAATTGCATGCATATACAATATCTTTGTAATTATACCTATTCTATTTATGCTGCATTATATATGAACTAACAAATCTCTGGAGCCAGGCTAATGCTGAGCACAGTCTGCCTCCTGGGGGACTTAATATTTAAACTTAATATAATGTTAACATGAATCCATCTCGTTTCATTATTCATGTATTTATTTAATTTATTGTCCTGATCATAACGCTAATATCGCACGCCTGCTTCTTTGCAAGCCCATTATTTTCATTACTGGGTGCTGCCTCCGAGATCAGTTTCCCAAATATCCCAACATTGCTGGCCATCGCTGCAAGATCAAATGTCCATTCTTTATTATTTATTATTAAAAAAAGAACAAAGTTCAAAACACAGCAGTTTTTTGACCACTTGAAGCCTGGATGAAGGCCGTCTGGTCGAAATGCAGCTTCGTTTTTATTTAATTTACTCAAAATTGTAATTTTAATACAAGATCCTTTCCCTTTTCACAGCCTAGGAGTCAGGTCAGCTAGGTTGTGTTACATTCACTTTGTGGGACTGGTATCTGCCTGAAGCAGAGGCTTGGTAAGCCAAGACCGCAATGTAAATAAAATACCAGTATTTCTTGATTGTAAAGGTGAATGAAATATGATTCCTGCTTGAGGGCACTGGAACCTGGGAATGAGGGCATCCTGAAATGCACCTGCCTCTCTCTCTCTCTCTCTGTTGTATTTGTCTTGGCAGCTGCGTGTTTGTGCGAGTGCTGTGCGGAGGTGTATCGGATTGCTATTGCATTGATCGCTGCAAGGAGGTTTGATTTATCATGACACCTCAGTTTGCAAGAACGTCACAACAGAGCCCAGCAGAGCCAGCTTTGTGAGATGATTTATCAGAGTTTTAACCCTTTAACATACCGAGCGCTGGCACTCTGAATGAGATTGTACTGTGTAGTAAAGGTTTTTTTGAAGTTTGCAAAGATTCCTCCATCTGTAAGTCTCTGTGTCTATAATGAATACAACTTTGCACTGTAAAAGCTTATGGCTCCAGTTGAGCTAACCAAGAAGCTCCAAATAATAGCTTGGTCTTCACATCCCCCTCCCCTTTAGAAACACATTACAGTCAGTTATATTCTTTTATCTAAATGTGTATAAATAGCCCCTTCACTCACTGCATGTATAATTGTACTATGTTGTTCAGTTTCCTAGCTATGCTAAACTTTAATACTTTAATGAATATGTATGTTCTGTCAAAGTCTTCTCTTACACACAAGAGCTAATTTAAACAGTTTGTCTAAAAAATTATATATATATATATACAGTACTGTGCAAAAGTTTTAGGCAGGTGTGAAAAAATGCTGTAAAGTAAGAATGCTTTCAAAAATAGACATGTTAATAGATTATATTTATCAATTAACTAAATGCAAAGTGAGTGAACAGAAGAAAAATCTAAATCAAATCCATATTTGGTGTGACCACCCTTTGCCTTCAAAACAGCATCAAGCACCAATTCTTCTAGGTACACTTGCACACAGTTTTTGAAGGAACTCGGCAGGTAGGTTGGCCCAAACATCTTGGAGAACTAACCACAGTTCTTCTGTGGATTTAGGCAGCCTCAGTTGCTTCTCTCTCTTCATGTAATCCCAGACAGACTCGATGATGTTGAGATCAGGGCTCTGTGGGGGCCATACCATCACTTCCAGGACTCCTTGTTCTTCTTTACACTGAAGATAGTTCTTAATTACTTTCGCTGTATGTTTGGGGTCGTTGTCATGCTGCAGAATAAATTTGGGGCCAATCAGATGCCTCCCTGATGGTATTGCATGATGGATAAGTATCTGCCTGTACTTCTCAGCATTGAGGAGACCATTAATTCTGACCAAATCCCCAACTCCATTTGCAGAAATGCAGCCCCAAACTTGCAAGGAACCTCCACCATGCTTCACTGTTGCCTGCAGACACTCATTCGTGTACGCTCTCCAGCCCTTTGGCGAACAAACTGCCTTCTGCTACAGCCAAATATTTCAAATTTTGACTCATCAGTCCAGAGCACCTGCTGCCATTTTTCTGCACCCCAGTTCCTGTGTTTTCGTGCATAGTTGAGTCGCTTGGCCTTGTTTCCACGTCGGAGGTATGGCTTTTTGACTGCAAGTCTTCCATGAAGGCCACTTCTGACCAGACTTCTCCGGACAGTAGATGGGTGTACCAGGGTCCCACTGTTTTCTGCCAGTTCTGAGCTGATGGCACTGCTGGACATCTTCTGATTGCGAAGGGAAGTAAGCATGATGTGTCTTTCATCTGCTGCAGTAAGTTTCCTTGGCCGACCACTGTGTCTACGGTCCTCAACGTTGCCCGTTTCTTTGTTCTTCTTCAAAAGAGCTTGGACAGCACATCTGGAAACCCCTGTCTGCCTTGAAATTTCTGCCTGGGAGAGACCTTGCTGATGCAGTATAACTACCTTGTGTCTTGTTGCTGTGCTCAGTCTTGCCATGGTGTATGACTTTTGACAGTAAACTGTCTTCAGCAACCTCACCTTGTTAGCTGAGTTTGGCTGTTCCTCACCCAGTTTTATTCCTCCTACACAGCTGTTTCTGTTTCAGTTAATGATTGTGTTTCAACCTACATATTGAATTGATGATCATTAGCACCTGTTTGGTATAATTGTTTAATCATACACCTGACTATATGCCTACAAAATATATGACTTTGTGCAAGTGTACCTAGAAGAATTGATGCTGTTTTGAAGGCAAAGGGTGGTCACACCAAATATGGATTTGATTTAGATTTTTCTTCTGTTCACTCACTTTGCATTTAGTTAATTGATAAATATAATCTATTAACATGTCTATTTTTGAAAGCATTCTTACTTTACAGCATTTTTTCACACCTGCCTAAAACTTTTGCATAGTATATATATATATATATATATATATATATATATATATATATATATATATATATATATATATATATATATTAGTATATATTAATTTATTTGACTTACTTTAGTTTTTGATATTATTATTATAAACAAATAATTCAGTGGCCTTTAATCTTCAATAGCAAGCGGGCCATTTATATACCTGAATCCTGAGGGTCTCAAAAGATTCTCCCCAACTGCCTGTTCCTGGTAGGATCGTACTAGGCATTAAGCAAATGTACATACAGTACAGCCAGCCTGCTTACTTGCATATACTCCTGCTGTGCTGCATCTAGTTCCAACAACACAGCCTGGGGCTACAAACCCATCACAGGTACAACAGTCATGTCAGGCTAAACAAACAGATTAGCTGGACCCAAGAGCCTCAATTATGTTCTTTACTCTGCATTCTCTGTGAATGTGGTTGTAAGCAGGCAGACGTGGGCTCTGAGTGCGGATGAAGTCAGAGGCAGGGTTTCGTGCCACTGGCTCCTGTGGAAGAGCTGAAAGCAGCTCTGATGATCCCAATCAGTGCCCCTCATGTGCATCACAAAAGACTCAGGACTGCTCAAGGGTCAATTTAATGTCAGTCTGAAATCTTAATATTCTGGGCTCCAGAGACTCTCCCTGTTGAAAGACTGTTACCCCTTTTCCACTGGCACATCCAAGCCGTGAGGGCCCCCCAGTTTTTCCACTGGCTGTTTGTCAAGCCGAGCAAGAATTAAAGCGTGAAACTGTGGCCTCACAACACTTCTGAATCTGGCTCGGAGCCGGGCCAGGGCCAGGACCAGGGCCAGGGTTAATGATTTTCATTGCATTGGGGAAGACAAGCAACGTGGCGACAGAGTCTGAGGAGAGAAAAGTACATTTCAGTTGTATTCAATAACAATACTACTTTTTTATGATTTGTTATTGTAACTATCCTTTTAGTGGATTGTACAAAAATGCAGTTCAATACTGTGTAACATTATATATATATATATATATATATATATATATATATATATATATATATATATATATATATATATATATATATATAAATGACTCACCAAAGAGCATAACAGCAAAAAAAAAAAGATAAAAACTAAATGTAAACCCTTTTGAACTTCCCTTACCCACCCAAGCATGGGAACAGGACGTCTTGTGAAACAAGCTAATGCTTTTCACACAAACACCTGGGCATCCAGAGACCCAGAGGACATGTGGCCTTGTCTGGCCTTCTGTGTTTTACCTGCTAATAACACCACGAAATACAGGGAAACGTTTTAGCTGATGTTGCGGGAAAAATAAAAAAAAATCGGCTTCTGTTGACTCTGGCCATGTGTGATGTAAAAGAAAAAAAAATATTAAAGGTAGACAAAGAAAAATCTTATTGTAAATGTGCAGGCTAAGACAATAACCACGAGAGAGAGAGAGAGAGAGATCTTACAACTTAAACTGCTGCTTTCCCACAGCCTGATACTTGGAAACATGCAGTCAAAATGTTTGGTTTGGAGGCTCAGATGCTCATAGTTTAGGTCCAAACTAAATCACTCACAGGATGGCTAAAGCTTCTCGTCTGCCGACACAATACATGTGTTAGTCTAGCACAGCGCTTTTATTCTCACACGCCACTGTAAAACAAAACAAAACAAAACAACATGTTAGGTTTATTTCCACGATTTTCCGGCTCATGAAAGGAGTTGGCCTGGAGTCCTCTCTATACTCACAAAGCAGGGTTAGCCGTCTGAGCTGCCGAACGATGCATATTATTATACTGTACATATTAATATACTCCCTACATTACGTTTTATTGTTGAAATGAGAGAAGACACTGAAAAAAAGACTTCTAGTCGAAACGTTTAGTATTTCCGTATGATTGAGTTGTGAGTATCAAGTAATGCTATGTAACAAGTCTCACTGAACGTTCTTTTGTAGTGGTCCTGTATTTCAAAGATGTTGCTAAATCATCCAGAAGCAGAATTGCCTATAGATTTAAGATGGATTATTGAAGTAATCTTTAAGAGAATGTACAAAGACGAGTATTAAATGATTTTAGACTGGTTGAGCACAGAGTCTGTCGTTTTCAGAGGGTCAGTATTAGTTTACGGGACCTTTGAGATGGAAAGCACTTGTCTCTTTTCAGAACAATAAGAAACAAAGTCAAGCAGATCACGGTTTCTGGTAGTGCCTTCTTCAGAGTCCACTTAACTTCAGTGTGCAAAAGACCACCCCTCACTATCTGAAACATGCTAAATGCATATCCCCTTCAGTCACTGTGTGTATAATTGTCCCATGTTAAGTTTTCTATGTATCTGTTTTATAATGCATAATGTTTGTTTTTTTTTCAAAAAATTCTTCTCGAATAAAAGTTCACACAAGCTGTTTTAATATTTCTAAAAATGTTATGAAAAATGAGTGACCGAAGGGGATATATTCAGCATTTATTTTTACAAAGAGGGATATTTGTTATCTTACGAGTTACTTTGTAGTTTTTATTGCAAATCATTTTTTTAACAGCTTTGTAAACAGAGCCCTCTAATATCACCAAGGACACTTCAAAGCAATGAAGTTGTATGTGGTGATTATCGGCTCCCCTCTCTGTAATTATGAGTGGGAGCTACTGCAGGTAAATACTCCCCCATCAGACTCCTTTGAGATCTGATCATCAGGATTCAGTACAGCCCCAAGAATGAGCTTCCATTAAAGCCTTGGGTTTCTGGGTCGCAGATAAAGATCAAATCTAAAAAGCGATCTACACTAATACCTGCAGGTTAGTGTTTCAAAGAGAGTTTACCTTAGGAAGAGCATTCTTTGAGAAAAATGGATTAGAACATGTATCCCTCTTTATAAACTATTAGACTAGTTATTTTAGGTGTTCATATTTCTGATTCTAACCCTTTTTTAAATTTCCTTTAAAATAATGCAGTTTGTGGTTTAATGTATGCTTTATGTGAATTTGACCCAATGTAACATTCATAACTCCTTCATAAAGGCAACATGACACTGCAGAATCCCTTTGAACACACACATAAGAAACATGTAACTATTCAAAACACGTTGTCATGATTCTAAATTCTACATTGTGTTTAATTCAAACAAAGCATCGTCTCTCAAAGTATACAGTGTAATCAACACAGCTGAGCAAAACCAAACAGTAAAGCAATATAGTTTTAGGTAGACAAAGAGGATGAAACACTACCCATATATATTATGGTCATTTTCTTGTAGCAACACTAATTTTGAACCACATATAATCTCAATACCGTCTCTCTGGATAGCTGTAGGTGGTAGAAATGTGTACTGAGTTCCTGTTCTAGTTTGTCAGGGTTTGTCAGGGTTTGTCCTAAAGGTTTAGGGAGAGGATGGGTGAGAATACTTGGCTTGGATGCTTGGCATCTTACATGGATGCTCTCTGTTTAGTTTCTTGAGCTGCTCAACCCTCACCCTTTTATAAAGCTTTTTTAATCATTGTTGGCTGACAGTTTTTTTTTTCCTTGTATATATATGACTTATATATAACCTTTTTTTTCTTTACCATGTAATCAAATGTCGATCTTCAAATCTTAAGGCTGCACCCAATTCTAAAGCTGGTGCTAAAGGTCTACTTTTAGCACTGGCTGCTTCATCACACCTAACTGAAGTACGCGGCTGAAATTATACAAATTAAAATAGACAAATGTAACTTGCATTTATAAAGCAGCTTTAAATAGAGCTCTGTCCGAAAGTGCTTTCAGATTGGCACCTATCAGCCTTCGCTTTGGCATACCGTTCGAAAGACGAAAGGCCTTCTGTTTTTATAGAGTTTCATGCAGGGGAAAGTACTCCCGACAGAGTCATATAGACATCATCATAAATGTTTCAGAAAAACCGCAGAGTGCTGTTTGTAGGTCCCAGTGCATAATGTTTCGGGTTATTTCATATGTATCTGCCGTCAAGAACACTTGATACTTCCTGGTGAACAATAGGGCAAAGCTGAAATCGAGGAGCTGGCAACGAGTGCCGCAGCTGTGTTGCGTGTCTTTAATTTTCTTTTAAACTCTCGCCCCTCACCGCTGGCTGTGGGGAGAAGAGGCTCTCTCTCTCTCAGCTGTTTCCACTTTTCGTGACGGCAGAGGAGAACTCTGGTGGGACTTACAGCTCTGTCAGTGCTGGAGGATTTCTAACAGCAACAGCATAAAGAGAAAAAGGTGTTAAAATCTTGATGAATATCAGACTGACGGGTGATTAAGATGTAACTGGTTATCGTTGAGCCTAGTGGGAATTTAAAATTAAAACAGGATATCTGTTGCCTGGGGGGGGAGTGGCGGAAAGGATGAAGCGCACTCTCTCTCTGTTTGTGTTGTGTAGGGTCGGTACAGAGATCAAATAAAACCATGCAAAGGTCACAAATGAGGTGTTTTCACGCAGAAAACCCCCTTCTGATGGTTTTTTATTATTATCTTTTGTTAGTTTACGTTGTTCCAAAAACACCTGTTGTCCAAAAGGCTGGGAGCAGGTCACTGTTCTTATTATTTTACAGAATAGTCATGCAGCCAACTCATTGACGTGACTTCCTTCACTACTACCCTGTAGAACAATGTGCTGCCAGGTCAGTGATCAAAATGCTGCTGCAAAGTGTTATACAGTCCCTGCTGGATAGAGCCTCTTATTGCAGGTGGCGAGGGCTGCATGATGGGTCTCTATGGGCAATCTAGAATCCAAGACAGTTGGCTCCTCCAACCATAGGACTGTAATGATAAGGCATGACTTATTTCTTTCTACAGTCATGCCTGTTTTAGATTTTCCATGTAATCCTAAATCACATTGCACATCCCTTGGCTCTTTAACTTAAGGTGCATTTTCAATACAGTTTTATCCTGTCTCTAGACAGAGCCAGTATCTTCTTGTTCTGAGACTGTGGGTTTGCATATCAAATGAGGCGAAATGCCAGTTTTTGCATTGTTTTATGTCAGGGCTAGACCTCAATGTGAACGCACTGCCCTCACTCCACTCTCAAAACACTCCCAAACCAAATCACATTTAAAGCTTCAAATGTTGTTTTCTATTGTTCTTAGTTTGAACCCTGCCTCAAATACCAAAAATATGGGTTCAGCTGTGGACAAAGGAATGTATGGCTTATGGAAAAGGAAACTGGTTCTGCACGTGTTGTCACACTGTGTCCCATTATCTTCAGTCAATCAGAGAAAATCAGGAAAGTAAAAGGCAGATCTCAGTTGTTCGGTATTGCCAATGAAGTAATTCTGTCACTTGGCATTATGGGTATGATTATTACTTTAATTCGCTTCTCCTCGATCAACGCCATGGAAACATAAAAACAAAACAAGTCGTCACTCTTCCAGTTTCAGCTTAGTTTTCAATCACTGAAGTCCATAATCAAAACAAAACCACTAAAGAAAAGAAACCCAGTCCAGTAAACAGCAGCTGGCAGGGTATGGGTGCTCCAGCCCTTTTCAAGACATTCCAGCAAACACCAGCACTGCTCTGGGCTGTTAATGGAGCTGGTGATGGCACTGGTTTCAAACCACAATACTGGTGGAAGAGATGGGTATTCTGGGTCAAGAAAGAAAAAGTAAATAAATTAAATAAGATGGCATTTAATCAGACTGCAAAACTTGTGTTCAGCTTACTGATGTTGTTTTGTTTTATTGTCTGTCTGTCTGTCTGTCTGTCTGTCTGTCTGTCTGTCTGTCTGTCTGTCTGTCTGTCTGTCTGTCTGTCTGTGTTTTTGGCAGTTCTCTACATGAACCTCAAAACTAGGACGATTCAAGAAAAAAAGAAAAAAAAAATCTGACAGTAGCTACCCTAGTTCTAATTCCCACCTAATGATTTACAGAAAGACTGTCGGACAGACAGACAGACAGAGCCTGACAATTGAACAAGCTGTTCATATTTAAGCGTGTGTGACATGCATGCACAACGTACATTGACCTGTAGTATGTCTGCCTCCACTATTTCCCCAGATGAGGACATGCATCCCTTTTGGGGAATGATAAGTGAAAGTTAAACATAATAGTGACAACCAGGAGAGAGAGAGAGCAGTGAAGCAGTCACATGGGATAGAAACCCATTATGGCAAAGCATTGTTAATACCATTAACCATACATTGAAACCGAGCTAACACTGAAAATACCTGGATTTTAGGAACTAGCCAGATATAAACAGCTTGCATCACATGGTCCGTTTCCATGAGGCAGTCCCTCTAATATAATGCGCTTTCTTTAAAAAGAATCACTTTTGCATTGAACAACAGTTTATTGTTTCCAGTTATTCCTAGGGGAGGAGTCTGGTTTAGGTAATGGGCATATTTTTAAACACATTGCTGCAGATGTAGCAGGCTTGGACTCTCTCCCTACAAATTCATTAGCATAAAAATTAGGCTGAAATTGATAGAAAACGTTAAGACATTAAAACGATTTTAAAGTGCAGGTTTGTTTATTTTGTAGTTTCTTTCGGCAACAGCAGCGGTCAACCATGTTGTGAACAATATACTGGCAGACTGGAATCTGTAAATAGATCAAGTTGTGTTTTATTTTATAAATGATGAGTAGAAATGTGTTCAATATGTCTGTGTTTATTGTACAGCAGCTGACCGAAAGGACTCTTAAAGAGGTTTATTTGGGCACGTTAGCAATTAGGTAAATCTCCCCATTAGCAGGTGGGCTGATTACCTATTCAGGTGTGTGAACGGTGCCCATTAGAAGCTGCACTGGCTGTGAGGGTCAGGAGACAGTCAAACTGAATAGAAACAGCAGGGGGACCATTCCTACGGCACAACTCTGGAGACAGAAAGTCTCACCTCGGACTACCTGAAAATGGATCACACAGTATCGGGTCATTTCAACCCCCCCCCCCTCCAAAACAAACTATATGCGTATTGTACCTGGGAAAAAAAACCAGAGCACAGAAACAGACTTGTCTTAATAGGGCGTTAGCACCTGATCGAACCAGATCCTTTTACATACGTCAAATTAGCATGTGAGACACTAATTTGCTGAAAGATGTGTGATTATGAATATATATATTAGAGGGATCAGAAAGATGTTGAAACTTTGAAGGTGTTTCCAAGTATTAGTTATGTTTTAAGAAAGTGGTACTTTTCTACTAATGAACAACCTGCCACACAGGGACCGTGTGTAAAGGTAAATACTAGTTACAGGGGAAAGGATATCAAAGCTAAATCAATGGCATAAGCAACATACTGTATAGGGAAGCATGTAGTGAATTGTGGAGAGCTGTGGAGTAAGCAAAAGTGTCCTGGAAAATGACATAGCTCTGTGTCCTTTCAATACTCTTCAGCCAGTGTTATAAGCACCTATCCCCATGCCCAAGACTATAGGCTTTATTATCTCCCATTCAAATTCAGTGGTGTACATGCAGAAGCTTGCACTGTACTGTACCTGTACTGAGGCGTTTGATACGTCATTTATTTACATGTCAAACTAGCCACAAATATTGAATCAATCTTCAACCTTGATAAGCTTGTTAAATAATTGTATTTTTTATTTCCGTAGGCCAGCATGAGCAATGAGTTCCAGATTCCAGTCTGCTTGTTTTTCTGCAGCCAGGAGAAGGCTGATAACTTTATAAGCAGTTACAGGTGATTACGAGATTAAGAGGCTAATAAGTACCTTGAGGATTAGCTATGTCCAAGAACTGTCATTTGCACAGCGAGGGCAGTAATTAGTGTTAAGGTTATTGTTCCAGAGAATAACAGCATCACACGCATACAGTGCCACCTCCGAGAGAGTGAGGAGAGCATTGAAAATGTTACATTTAGACCTAAATGAAAAGCATGACAGAGATTAGGAAATAGAGGAAATGTTATGTACTTTGAGAGACATTCAGCACAGTCATACGTTTCATGCAGATTCTGCAAACGTAGATGTTCACGCTGTAAAGGCTTTGCGGAACAAACTCAAAATGGTATCTCCAAAGCGCACTTTTCAAATCACTGGGGCTCATCTGTTTGTGTTCTTGCTACTGTATGCATGTAATTATAAGTCACATCCCTACTGAACTCTATTAGGAGCAGCTACACAGAGCTGAGAATGTAGAGCTCTCACTCGGAATGTCAGTGACAAAGCATTCTACCACAGCAGGTTCTATAAAAACACATTGAGTGCATTCATAATATGGGAGTACTATCTGTTTTTTTTATTTTATTTCGATTTTAACAACTTATAATGTTTGTAAGTGCTCGGTGGCTACCTCTAATCAAGTTGAGAGGGTATTTTCTCTTGCACTCTTTGCATTACACAGCAATTATACCCTCAATTTGCAGTTACACTATGCATTTACCATGGTTTGCAATGTTTTTAAATGTGCTTTAGCACACCTCTCTGGGCTTTGCCATGCTTGCCAATGCTTTATTGTACTTTGCTATGCCACTGTACACCTCTGTACACCTCTGTAAGAGGCATTTCACAGAACTGACCAACAAAAAGGAACATCTCACAATGAATGGAAACTTCATATGAGCTCACAGGTAACAAAAACATCCAGTTTTGCTGCCTGTTCATAGCGTCAGTTCCCCATGTGCCGTACACCCTCCACAATGGACAGTAGTGGTGGAATGAGATTTTTGATTCATGTGACAGATAACAAAGGTGGCTTTCTCTTCCCAGGCAGAGTTATGTCAAAAATAATCACGCGAAATGAATACTCTTCTTGAAGCTCCAGGCCTTTTCCAACGCGAGAGATGCAAGCGATGGGACGAGCTTGGTTCCTAAATGTTAAATATTTCAAACTTGAGCTGTCATCTTCTGTCTTTTTTTTTTTTCATGCAGTCGAAACGTCTCTGCACCCGCTCATCAAACCCGACGTGGTTTTTCCTCTTTCGTCTGCCAGCCAAGTGCTTGAATCCAGTCCAGACCGCGTGAAAGGCGTGTCTCCGCCATGTTGTGCATTTCATTCCCCCTGAGTCAAAACCCTGGGATGTAAAGAGTCACTACTGACACAGAATCTCGAGCCACCATCACAAGGCTTTTGCTCTAGTCTTATTGAAAAAAAAAATGATGCAAAAATAAGCATTTCAAAAGAAGTGATAAATGTTAAGTAATGATTATTTCCGAAAACAGTAGCGCACTGTCCTGGGCTATGGCATGTATTTCTGATGTGCGTAGGTGCGACAGTTATAAGCAATTTGGATTGTCTTTGTAAAAACTCTTTAGTGAGTTAAAGCTAGCCGTTTTATTTATTTAAATGAAGCCATCTTTCAATTACAGCATATCAGAATATAACTGAATTAATAACATAAATGAGACAAATACTGTGGATACCCTAACCCTAAGCAAAACTTTAATATGACATACTCCACAGTGGACTTAAACAACACTAATCATACATATCTGCTAATGCTAAACAGGAATAGATTCCCTTCATTATAGAATAATGATATAAAGATGAATGCTCCCCACCCTCCTATTCTAGTAAGTTTGAATGTTGTTTTTTTTGGTTAGTTTTTATTAACCTGTCTCTTTAAGGGGTCAGAGCCAGAGAAGGTCAAAGAACCTTATTGAGACGTCTCAAGAACACCCAATCTTACAACCAGTGGAGAGGACTGGATACCTGCCAAGCCTAAAGCACATTGGACATGGTTTTGAGATGAAAACTAGACAAGTGATTGGAACCCCCTGAGACGACCAAACTCAATGCTCTTGTGAGTGACAAGGCATGCAGTCTCAGTGCTCCCGAGCCTGCGTTAGTATATACACATCACTTTAAATGACTTTGAACCCTTCAAGGTACAAGGGACATGTGTGTCCCACAAAAAAAAAAAAAGATGCTTTCTTATTTTTGCAATGAGGTGCAAGCTATGTGCCTGTGCCTGACTGACTCTGTCAACAAGAGAAGATGCTCTTCAAAGAAACCTGCCTCTTCAAGTTAATGATCTGACTGCATTTCCATTTGGTAGCATCTTGGTTTATTCAAAACACTCGTAAAACTCTCAACCAAGACAGCATCCAGGAGTCTCCAGCAATATCAGATCCCTTTTGGGGACGTTCCCGTCACCTGCACCAAAATGCGTATTAAAAGACTTCCTTTATTTCTACCACCGAATAAAAAATAAATAAAACACCAAAATAATGGGTCTTCTTGCGAGGTCCCGAGCCCGGGTTACGAGTGTTGTTGTTTTGGGAATATACAGGTGTCTGGTAAGACATGAATATTAAAAGCCTAAAGAATAACCTGGCAGCCGCCTTGAACCGAGACACAAAAGAGAAGGAGGGTATGGAACACGTCCCATACAATTAAACAGGAATTCACAGCAGCATTTTTTTCTTTAATTGTCAGTTCAAAAGTCTACAGACTATCAACCAAAACTGTACCAGACACTTTTTTTTAATGCATGCTGCAAATCAACAAAGGGTCCCGTATGAAACCCGAGCCATATAAAAGAGGCCGATGATAGTTTGCAATTTTCTATCAGGGTAGCTTTTTTTTAATTAATTAAGTGGCACCAGATACAATAAGCTATCCAGAGTTGAAAGTCATTAGATTAGAAATGAATCGATAAAGGATTACTTTCGTTTGTTGTAGTCAGACTGGATTTCAAATGCTAAAAGGGTTCTTTTGACGTACACATGCCAGGGAAACCAGATACGAAAATGTGCATGCAGATCCATCAGACTGCGGGGTTCAGACCTTTACTGTGAACCCTACATCCCCACACTTAAAATCCCTGTGGTTCTTAGCTGGTATTATAAGCTGGATTTGAGCTTATTGCTGTTCTGTCTCAGTGTGTGCGTTCTTGCTTACATTTTAAAGTAGAGACTTACATGTTGAAACAATGCCAAAATGACGACTGTGTGTATGTTTGCGCTGTACAGGAGACAGGATTTTAACATACAGTAGCCAGGCTTTTTAAGTGGAGATTTCTTGATCCAAGTATTCCTGTTCAAATCAAATCAGTTTGAGGTTGCAGACATATACAAGCAGTTTCAGATTGCTGTCTTTTTTTCTTGTCTCTGTTTATTTCTCGCATTTAATGAGATCGTTAGAAATCATTTCCCTGCTGTTCTTGTTTACTGCACCATCATTATAAGGCGATTTGAAGACGCTTTGGCTTCTCAGATTATTACGTTTTTTTTAGCAACCAGAATTGTCATTATCCGATGAGTTTTGCGAGCAGCATTTAGCACCTGTCCATGCAAGGGAAGTGTTTGTAAGCAAACTGTTTGAGTGACTCAACTTGGAATTGAATGTGGTCCAAAACATTGCCCCTAGCTCACATAATGGCGCAACAACAAACTTAAAGATCTGACTCCAGCTTTGATAGCTGTTTTCATGACATCATATCAGTGAGACGCTGTCTCTCAGAGTTGCTTTGTAGTACCAACAAGAAAGTCTGAGCTTGGCATTCTAACTTGAAACCTCACAACTTCAGAAGTTGCTGATAAGTGGCAGAGGATTGAAATTCACCAGTTGCATTTCCAGTGTGAGTTAAAACGTTTATTTCATCATTTTTCTAGCACCATTTTTCTAGCAATACATTTTAGGTGCCGTACAACAATCATCAAGTCAGGAGAAATGTTAAACATATTACATAGAGAAGAAAGTTCTTTTTTTACAAAATAGATTTTCTTGTTCTCATTATCACCCGAGACAGCAGTATTAGAGCAAATGTTTTTTTATTTAAAGCGTTCACCTGCAATGCTAATGCCATTGTCTCTAAATAAATCACATCTTTTTCTTATAAAAGAAAAAGCACAGCTTTAACTTGTGATTTATATAAATATAGCCTCAAACACGCAATCATCATACATGCACGAATACTTAAAATCTATGAGAACTTTTTAGTTTTAGTTTATTTTAAGCAAAACAATGCTGAAAAATAAAAGTATATTTAAAAAAAAAAACCTAAAAGCATCGCTGTGTATATCAGGATTTACTGCTTAAAGTTATGGAAGACGGTGACACAAGTTTAGGCTAAAACCATTTCATCTATACATTCATGTCCTTGTCTTTATATTTCAGAATGGTACCTGAGAAATGGGCGAGTATGAGGGTTTTCCTACAGAGAATTCTGTTTATAGAGATCTTATCAAACCAAAAAACAGTCCAAACAAAGTATTTACACTGTATACATGCACTACTAATGAGTGCCTATTGTCCGTGTGGATTATTCCACTAACACAAAGGAGGACTTCTGTAAGACCTTACAGTATATCTGCTGTATGCAAGATCTTATCACAACACAATCAGACGTTAATAAGGATCTCACATAAAAGACATAATTACACCAACTGCTTGTGTGTGACTCTGAATGCATGCAAAGAAGCAATTAACACCCCCTGTGCTAAGACGTGGCCATTTTCACACGAGAATAAGCCCTGTTGTATTGTCAGCAATGGTGTGTGCATTTGTATCCATGAGTGAGAAGTTAATTGCCTTGCAGACGCCAGGGCCCAGCAGGATAACAGCTAGCAAGAGACGTCCATGTCTTACCTGAAACCTACCTGCGCACTGCTATTCAGTGCAAGGCTAACCAGGACAGGCATCGCTGCTTAGACCACACTGCAGACTCTCAGCACTCCACACATAACGCAAGCAGGCAATCTCCTGTGGCCTGTTGTGTGGCCTCCATCAGGGGGTCTTTCAGTGCTAACAGGATTGTTTCGTGAGCTGTCATTCCTAATGATGTCTGAAAAGCCGCTCCGGAGCTCTGTTGAATGGCAGAGGGGAAGCCCTGCGGAGTACCTGTCTCAGGTGTTTGCTTAGGGAAAAGCAAACAGCGTTCCTGGGAACAGAATGTGTATCGGAGTTAATCAAAGTGCAGCACATTAGGGATTTGCATGACAATGGGTGTTAGTGTACACTCCAGCGGTTCCAGGGCCATCTGTCTTAGATAAATATTTGGAAAGCTAGATGCTCTATGAAAGCTTACTGCTGAATATTATGGTAAAAGCATTGCAAAGTGTAGTAAAGCACAGTGAAGTATTGTAATGTATTACAAACATTTAAGTAAAGGGCATATTATCCCGTGTTGACAATTTTTTTTATTCATATAATTTTTTTTTAACAAACTGTTTATGTGAACTCTATGTGGTGTGAGAAGTTGCCCTGCCAATCCTTTGAAAAAACATATGCATTGTTAAGTATCGTATAGAGAGGAAACTGCAATTATACACGCAGCCTGGGAAAGGGGACATTACACTGTAACCACTGATTTAATTTTATTGTTTTTCTTAAAACTAAGCTCAAGTCATCCTTTTGTACAACATTGATTCAGCTACATTTCAGAGAGGAGACGTGCTTTATTAATAAAGACCCAGCTGAGTGCATTTATGCTGTCTGTCATTTAAAAAAAAATAATAATTATGAAACTAGCAAAGTCACAACACTTATGTCAGATAAACACTGCGACGTGCAAGTGTCACCTAGTTAGCTAATGCTGTGGGCTGGAGATCTTTCAAGTAGTGAGCGAAATTGTGAGCTCACTATCACACCTTACTGAGCATGTGTACTCTTCACTGTATAGAGCATGCAACAGAGCACCACAGGCTCTCCAATGGGATCATCCTATGCTCTTAATACATGCAAATAACACCCACCTGATTAGCTGTGCACACAAACAGACCCCTTTCAGATACCTGATATTAAAAGAACCTTTTAAAACAACCTGCGCTTCAAGATGGGTCAACAGTCAACAATGTCTACCACTTGTACAAATCTGGCTTTGCCAAGCCCACGGCCCCTGTGCAATCTGTGCTATACTGTAATAATCTAATGCAGTTTGTTTACGCCAAATTTCAAAAGGGCTTCGACAATGTACAGTATTTTAACCCACACAAGCCCACGCACATTGCTTAAGCAATTGCAAGTCTCACGGTATGGATATTTCTGCAAAACATGCGGGTGCCTCTGTCTAGACGCCTCAGTCCGCCCATTCCCGCTGTCTGCACCCACTGTCTGAAGGAGTTTGATCCCTTCACCTGGCTAGAGTGTAGCCCATCCCCTAAACTCTGCAACCCCACTGCATCCTTCTCAGCTGTGCCAGAAAACCACCTGACACAAGAGCTTTAAAAGAAGCTCTCTTACTTAACAGCAATTACTCCGTACACACGCACACGCACACGCACACAGATATAACCAATTAACTTTGTATTTATTTATTGTATTTACATACTTTCGTTAAACAGTATATACTAATATTATTATGGAAAACCAATGCATACATCTTTCCAGCCCTTCTAGAAATTGACCACATTATTCTTTGCAGTTTTGCTTGCTTTTTGTGTGGTTTTATTATGCATGAACCATCGTTTTACCCTGCTTTGCCATGTTTATTAAAATATATTTTCATTCCACATGCATTTTATTGAGGGGTTTTTTTTTATATCATTATTTTGCCACATTTTGGAATCTTTCCCGACAGATCTGTCAAAGCAAAGCAATCCAAAATTTTTTTTTTTTAAAAGCTGCAGAATTTTACTGGAGATCTTTTAATGAGAAACAGGATCTGACCACGTTCATATTCAAAATATCATCGTTACTGACTAAAGAGTGGATACACACCACAGAACAGCACCGTTTGGGCACTTACCAAAATAATCACACCATAAAAAGTATGCCAAAAATGTCTACAGACAAACCGCGATTACCAAGCATCCAGCGGCGAACGACAAAATAAAGAACCCCGTGGAAGTTTTTAACAAAAGTCTGGACTTGTTACAACTATAGTGAATAAGAGCTTAATAATTCAAAAATATATAATTCACTAAAGCCCTCAGGCCTGTATGCCACCTCTGGCCAAAAGTCTGGCCTCGCCCGATAGAATTAATAAAGCTTTTCTTCATAAAGTGAATGAAACCTGCTGAATAATGCTACGGTGACACCTTGAATTACACTTGTAGTTTTCCATATACTTAACGAAAGAACTGACAAAAATTGAACGACGTGACATTTCTAAATCTAACATGAGACTTCCGGTAGACTTTTGCGATATTATGTTATAGTTTCTTTGATTACATGATGTTAAATAAGACATCTAAATGGTCTCCATATAGTTTATTTTATTTTTTAATTTTTTAAATGATGTCTCAATCCTAAAAGTCTAGGTGATGCAACACTTTTGCCAGCAGTTGTACTATGTTGGTCCTTTAATGACTTCAAATGAACAAACGCCATACGCTCACTCTATTGCTGAAAGGTTATTACAAGCCTCTGTGAGGTCGCTTTATGCGTTAATTAATACTTTCAGCAGTTTTTAGTGTCCGTATTAAATAAATGGAGTCCCTTATGCTCTGATCACGCCTGTCCGTCTGTCACATGGTGAACACGATAACTGCCTTAAAAAATGTTTTATCATACCTACAGCTATGCTCAAAAGTTGAGCATCACCTAGAATTTTAGGATTTAGACATAATTACAAAAAAAAAAAAAAAACCTATATGAACATAATTTAGATCTTTTACTTAACATCATCTAATCAAATAAACTACAAAATGATTTTGCAAAAGTCTACCGGAAGCCATAATAGTAGTACAGTAGTATTTCGTAATGGATTTCGAAATGTCACATTTTTGAATTTGTTGTCTGTTTTTTCGTTAAGCACATGGAAAACTACAAAGCAGTATGTAACTCAATATGTTAATGTAACATTATTCAGCAGGTTTCAATCAACTTTATGAAGCAATATTTGTTCATTCTATAGACGATGCAAAACTTTTCGCTGGAGCTTTACACGCGTAGCCTAGCTAGTTTTCAGATTACTATTTTATATAGATCTTTTTTTTTAACCTTTCACATGCTGTGGGAGTTTTACAAGATGATGACTCTCTGGGTCTGGATTCTCTGGCGGATCTTCAACATAAAGCGGGCAAATCCTGTTTTGTCTTCCGGAAGTTGTGGGTTTCTGCTCATTCCTATCATACTTCTGTAGTGCACACAGTAGTAAAACAATCTGATACAACTCAATAAAAGAGATAGAAATCCATCAGTACCCTGTCAACTAGTCATCCTGTTAATACCAAACACGCTATGCAAATCAAACATTAACATTGTGTGACGTGCATACTTAGAGAAGCGTCCTGGTTGAGCAATATAGCAGGACTTCAATACCTAATTTGCATTATATTAAGGTCATCAGTTTAGGTGTCATTACTAAACATTATGTGTTTAATGGTTAGCCACATCTTTAGCATTGGAGAACTTTCTAGACACATCATCAGTGTTCCCTTTTTTTAATGCACACACTCTCTTTGTCAAGTGTGGTTTATAAACAATTCTACATTTTAAACGTTAACTTTTGTTTCCTTGAGTAAGGTTTTTTTTTGGGGGGGGGGGGCACAGTTTGATGTAAATGTGACAAAGAGGTTCGGAGGCTTTGTAACACAATGTTCTGCTTTGTTTGTACTACCCCTAGTTTAAAAATATATTATATAAATACATATTTGGAGTCTGCCTGCGTAAAGCAATTCTATACAACCACATTCTTGTCAATTGTGACATAGGCGACCTTGTTTATTACCTAGGTTACCAAATCTATTGTCTCATTTATGACATCATCCTTTCTTCACGGGAAGGTGCAGCGGCTTATCTATTGCGTTGGATTAACTACGTCATTTGCTTCCTCTGCCGCCTCCACCTGTGGGATGGATACCAGCAGCTAGAGGGCTGGTTAGCTTGCCTGGCCTGGGCCTGCACAGCCCTTCCCTTCCTCCCCGGTTCAGCATTACCTCACAGGGGTCCAGCTGCTCCACTCCCTGTAGTGTAACCCTAACACATGAAGCAATTGCATCTCCACAATTTACCTTCAGACACAACTCTTTAACGATGCATTCCTTGTGATTGACACAGTGCCTTGTAAGCGGTCTGTAGGTATTTGACTGGAGGAACTGAGCTGATTATTCAAACCCTTTTTCAAGTGTTTTTCGCTCGGGCAGGAGTGGATAACAAGCAGAATTATCTTAGTATCTTTACTTTTGGTTTTATCTCGCCCTTTAGTAGTTCGTTTGCAACCGTTTAGATTGTTAAACACCAGAACATAAACAATCCAGCCTTACTCATTTCAGAGCCTTTTTGATTTGGGGAAAGAAACCACAATGCTTTGAGGGCAGGATTTGCAGCTGTGAATGACGTGGCTGAGTCGAGGGACAGGGGGCTGCGTGGAGGGGCCCCCGCTCCCTGGGCTCAATGAGGTCCTTTGATGCAGGAAGCCAAAGTACCCTGATAATTTACAATCTCTCCACTGGGACTAAACCAGTATGGCTTAGGTGCCAGTTGCCCAACAAGGAGCCAATTATAGCAAATACAGAATGTTTTTTTTTTTTTTAAACAGAGTTTACAGTCGACAATTAGGCAATTTTGTTTCTGTTTGAAAAAGCAATTTATAGCTTACTGTGCATCCAACTCCATTCCCTGTAATCACGCACCCACAATGCAACTCCTCCGGCAGTCGTTAGCCCAAAACTTAAAGGTGCAAAGCTAGAATATACATAAAGAGATGATCAAACTAGTTTACACAATGCAGTGTCAATTAATTGTGATAGAATATAGATCAGAACCCAGACAATAAGCAGATATCTGTATCCACTATCCAAGAATAACAGTGAATCATGTCAGCGATATTTAAAAAATGTCAGCACTAGATTCTTTCTGTTGATCAACTGGTATACAGTTGGCACCAGTTTAGTTAACATGAGACAGGGCAAAATAACATGGCTGTCAATCAGTGCTATTCTTTATTTGTTTAGAAGAGCAATGGCATTTTTTAAGCCTTATTTATAAGTACTCACATGAACTCATAATTTATGTTTATCATCAGTTTAGTAATGGAATAAACGTCACAGAAATAGTCGCGTAACCTTTTAAGGTACATATCTGTCCCACAAATACAAATGATGCCAACTTTCTTATTTTTGCAAAGAGGTGCACGAATCACGGTTTAAAATGTACTGACAGCTTGGATCTGGTCATCCAAATCCTCTCTCTCAAATATATTTTAAGAAGAAACCGCTCAATTCCTTGTGTACCTTAAGGAGGTAAGTGGCATTTACACTGTGAATACTTTTGCGAAAGAAAATGTAGTTTCCTTTCGTTATTCAGATCCTTTATCCCTTTGTTCACATGAACGTGCTCGGATATGAATCCCAGCTCCGGGTGATGAGATCCCATGCCGACTACCGGAGAGTAAAGAATGGTTTTTAGCCGATGGGCTTTAAAGCTATAAACATATAAAGTACTAGCATGCATTTGGATTTCTTGGCTTAAAAAGGGTGGCCTACTTTTAAAGAGCCTGTTTTTGTTTTTAGCTGAATTCTGGCAAAACATCCTAGCCACACAAATAAAGTTGAAAGAAATCTAGGTTTGGCTTCTGCAAGTGCGGTGTCTGTGAAATCTGTGCAACATTACAATAAGTCCCATCTTCACTTTGAATATAAGATGTTGTCAAGCTCTGAAGACTCATTTAAGAGGCAAGCAGCATGACCTTTAAGGCAGTATATTGGGGATCGCTGAATGATGGGAGACTGGTGGGCAGAGATGAGGTACAAAGACCACCTATAGATGGACCACCAGTGTATGACGATCATTGTCAAATCTCTGTAAATATTTCCCCCTGTTAAATCATATATAAAGATTACTTTTATTTATTCTAGACAAAGCACAATTGGGGAGACTCGATCGAAGTCTTTAAAACTTAACGCCAGCCAATACTTTAAGCACAGCACAGAAACCAGGACCAGAGGATTACAGTTTAAGTGGAGACAGACTTAGGAGAGAGGAAAGGAGACACTTCTTTACACAGAGAGAGGCGATTGTATGGAATGGGTTACCTAGTCATGTTGTTGATGCTGAACCAACGGGCACCTTTAAGACCTGACTTGGCAAAGAGATTAACCAGCTGCTGGGAAAACACAAACAAAGATGGTTGAGCAGCCTCCTTTTGTTTGTAAATTCTGCTTATCTTCTAATATCTCTTGAGCAATCGCGACCAGTGGGTTCCTAAAGATGTTCAGCATTCTTTTGATCCATTCTGAAACGAGTCAACAAGCGATGTATCTTGATTAGTGCATGTCAATGCCCGAGGCCCTCTTTTGCCAAACCACTAATTTACAAATGATACCCATTAAAGCACATTCTGTTCCGTTCAGCCCCCTAAAATAGATCCTACAGCCTTGGCTGGTTTTCCTGGCGGAGATGGCACAGGGGGAGAGCAGACTCTCGTGTGAGAACAACTAGCTGTCTGGCTTCGCACCGCCAGGCCATTTACAGCAACGTGTTATTTATGAATAATAATAATAATAATCAATGTGTACGTGTGAGAGAGATGTGCATGTGATTGGCAGGGAATTATAGATCTGATGCTAATCTGTAGCTCAGGAACAGAGTGTACTTATCTATGTGTTCTAGAATAATGACTGGGCCCGTTGATGGTGTGGGGATAGGAACACGCAATGACATGTGGTTTGTTTTTTTTAATCATTAACTTGTAAATTCTTGATATTATTTCAGGTGGGTGGATTCTTAGAAGAGTGAAGTAATTGAACTGGTTGGCAGTCAGGTTTTGCTGTACACTGGTTTGCTTTGCAGTCATGCTAATGCAACGTGGTCTGTCACATTATTGGTGTCGTTTCTAGATCACAGCGCTAGGTCAGACATAAGAAAGTCAAGTGGACGGTGAGTTTCTTAAAAGATCATCTAATGCTGATTGATGCGTATTTAAACGATGCACTCTATCATAAAATCACCTTCTAGTTGTGAGTCTTATTTTAAACTTTTTTTTTTTTTTTTTTAATTATAGTAGCCTATCACATAACATACAAGTTTATCAAATACATTTCATTGTGGGATCTTCATTCTGAAGCCAAGACCTTAAATCAGTTAACTAATCGATAAATGGACCTTGTCGATGAAAACTGTGAAGTTGTGCGTCTATATGTGTGTATAATACTGGTATCCCACCAAACCTTTTTTTTTTCTTTTTTGCACTTCCCCTGGATTAAAATGCATAGCCATGTCACCTGCTACCTGCTGTCGCAGTACAAGGGTGCTCTGTAATTCTCAGATACCCTTTTCACACTATCGTAATGCAAGATTGACATGCGTTGAAACCATGTGACTGCCCTTCAATTCTTTCACATCAGCGTGTTCTGCATGTGTGTTTTTTAAGTAGTTTAAATACTGCTTTAGTACTGTAGCTGCACCGATATATGCCAGTAATTGAGGCGATGGTGTGTTTCCTCTGTGCAGATGAAGAACGGACGGCAGTGGAAGTGAAACAGATTAATTTGCAGAATTACAAAACCCTGGTGAGCGCATTCGTTTTCTCATGCTTTTTGGAACTAGATGGCCTATTAAGAGTTATTAAGCAACCCAAGCTCGGATGAATAGTTCAGTGTTTCCATAATAGTGGAACGATTCCTGTGCTTGACGAATCTTGCCTAAGCTCTGCCCTTTGAACAGCTAAGTGCCCAGTTTTCAATTGCTGAACTCAAAAGCTTGATGCGCTCATCGTGTGGTTACAGTGGCGGTGGGTTTGAAGTAATGTGTAGCGCAAGGAGTCTGTAATTAAATCCCTGAATCAATTAGGTAATGATGATCTTATTTTTTTTTTTTCAACATATAAGTTCAGCTGCGCAGAATCGTCTGTGATTCTTTACCTAGCCACAGAGACAGAAGTCCTTTCTGGAGACTAAATAACATCAAAGTGCAGCATGCCACTGAAAGTAACTGTTCTGTGTGTTCCTATTAGCAGTGCGCAGAAAGCACACAGAAATAAATCAGATTGTTGGGTTGAGTTGCAGTGTCTTCAGAAATACTCAGAAATACCGACAGCAACTCTGATCACAACTGGTTTTTAAAACATTCTTTATACAGAACTTCAAAACGCTCATGAAGAACTTGTTTTTACCTTATGTCATTCTTGATAACATGTTTACAGGCGTCTTAATATTTATTTGGAACATATCCTACAACAAAATTGTTACTATAGTATTTTCATTAAAAATACATGTTTCAAATGGCTTGTTAACTTCAAAGACACAGTGTGTTTTCCTTCTTCAAATTCCATTTAATTAGAAACAAGTTTGTTTCTATTGATTTACACCATAGTAAAAGCACAGCAAATTGGAATCCCATATAGCATATGCTAACATGTCTAAGAATGGCAAAACAAGCCATACTAAGTGCATGAGATTCATAATCTCAGTGCAAGTTTTATATGGGACCCCAGAAGTTAGTTTTGCTTTCTATCCATTTTTCCAGCAGCTCCGTATCTGCCCTACACGTAGTCATGTTGTGTTTCAGTTCATTTCCCCTGACCACAGTATTTTTGTTTTCTCTCCTGTTCTCTGAAGTCATTTTCCACTCTTTTTTTTCCTCCATCGATGCCGCTGGTGTTTACATGACAATGATCTGACCCCGATGTATTTTTCCGTGGGTCTGATGGCTCAGAGTCTGCATGCAAAACTGATTCTCTTATTTTTAGAAACCTTCATGCTGTAGTTTACAAAACAGAAGCAGCACAATGAAAACAATAGGCTGTTATGCATTTACCATAGCATACCCTGGTTTGCCATGTTTTTTTGTTTTTTTTTTAGTATTCTTTACCTACCTCTCTAGGATTTACCATGTTTACTTGGTAACACTTTACTGTATAAGTGATTATAAACAATAGCAAAACAACAATGTCAAAAGTGTATAATAACTGTACTGCAAAAACAAAGCAGCCCCATACAATTGGTGAGACAGACATATGAAGACAGACAGGCATAGAAAAAGACAGGCAGACTATATCCATTATAACTGATTATAAACAATAGCAAAATAAATGTATTGCAAAACTGTATAATAATAGTCTTCTTATTTCTAATCATGTTCTATACTTGTACTAAGTACTATTTTACTAAACTTTATTAAGGGCTAGTACTCTCTCCCTTACCCATGACTCTTTCAGCTCCAGCTATGTCTTTTTCTTAGGAATTTCGAATCTGGCCCTGTCCAGGCTTCATTGCGTTTGGAAAGCTGTTGCCAGCATGTTAATTCGAACCAGGCCTTCTGAACTCAAAGCACCTGCGCTTGATCCTGCACTGGCTGCTGTCGCCTGCAGGATATCCTTACACAGCCTAGCCAGTGACATTGTGATCGACCCCCCCCCCCCCCCCACCTGTGCTCTGGCTTAGAGTTGCCATGAATGAACCTTGTACTCAGGGTGACAGGACGTTTTGCCGATTGTGCACCATAGCTCTGTAATCCCCTGCCTGCTGCTATGAGGGCTCATCAGGGGTGTGCTGGTATTCCTACTCCTACTCCTAATTGCCTTTAAGCAGTATTTACCAGCAGTTATTAAACAAATAGCAAATAGCATTAAATAAATCAACACATTAAAGCTCAAAATGATGTCATTGAATCTACAGATGGCATTACACCATGTAGGGTCAACGAGAGCTGATATCATCCAGTCTCTTGACACTGCGGTTGACTCAATGATGCACAATAAACATGACGAAATCTTTCCCCGTGTCTAATGTCTTGTTACACCGTGTAGATACGTTTTGACACAGACACATATTTTTTGTAATGTTATGATTGTGTGCTTAGAAACAGGGATTGCACAAGCTCCAAAGAGATGAGCTATAGGCAGAAAGACTGATACCAGAGAAGGTTATATGACATACCCAGGGGTTCATTTGTGCCAGATCACCCCTGATCCCAGATCCGGTACCTTTTTGTCTGACAGGTGATAATTATACAGTTTTCAAATGGTGAACCGTATTAACAAGAAAAAAAAAAACGAAACATTTCTCTCTCTATATGTTCAATTAAAAAAAGTGCTTTCCTGTTCCATGAACTTAATGACAGAAGTGTCCTAACGATAAATTTTAGAACGCACCCTCTATATGAGTAAGAAAACTACCAGTTATTTTTTTTATACCCCAAACGGCAAACCGCCAAAAAAAACCAGCCTTCTTCATCTCTCCTGTTTAGCAGATTAGTCAGCCCACCACTGATTTTGTTCAGACCTGAACATTATGTTAAAACATACCTTTAATCTAATGTTACATAAGCTTGGCTCAAAACTGTTTTTTTTACTCACTTTCTCTTAGCAAAACTGATACTACTGTACAGGATCTGTGTGGGTGACTCAGTCTGTTGTTACATGAAATGATAAAAGAGGCAATTAAAACACATAAAAGAACATTTCTTAAACAGTCACAGTTTTACAGGGATGTTGTGGTTTTGTGCCAGCAGGTAGGGGCAGAATTGCAACACTCGCTGCCAACATGCTACTCTCCGCATAGCCAGGCTGCAGCATTACTGTACAGAGCTGGTTCAGCCCTTGAAGAGAGCTGGTGGAGACAGAACAAGGAGCTTGTCTATATGTTGGCCAAATTTTGCTTAATCTAATCTTGTTATTGGATTAGAGTTTTTTTTTTTTTTTTTGATAATACAGTATTTTATGAACATTATGAAATACTGGGGTGTGCTTAATTTGGTATTAGTCACTTTGTGGTATTGTTAACTGGTTCAGCCTGGGTGTATACATTTTAATATTCCAGTGGGATCAGATCAGGTGATATCAGACAGACTTACCACTGCTATAGTACCTGGAATCTAAACGCAGCAACCGCAGATAGAGAGCAGCAGTAAAACTGTACATCTCTGTTTACTCAAAGCTTATCCACACTACCGTATATATATATATATATACACACACACATTGACCAGTTTACTTTCTGGAAGAAATAATCAGAAAATTGCATATTGGTTTTGTCTGATCATAACATCTCAAAGCACAAAATAGGTCAAAATGAGTGCTTTCTTTTTCTTCAATGAAAAGCACATGGGTCTTGGGTTTATTTTTACTTTCTTTTAAACAGTTATACAGAACAAACCACTTTGGGGTTGTTGTCAGTGGATAGTGGTCTTACGGCTGTACTGTAGGTTATGATTCACGGAAACCATTCTTTTTCCAGTTGTGGAAATCCTACCTAGCTTCGATGACTGAGCGAAATCGTTGAGATGCTTGTCAAGAAAGGCACTATACAAATGTAAAATTATAAATACAGTGGTATCAGCTTGCATCGCATAGTAATACTACAACCGAATCAAATGGTCTCATAATCCACAAAGCATTATAAATTGCACACAGCACGGTACTGAAGCCAAGCTGGTAGTGGTTTGAGAATGGGACAGATGCAAGCAATTCTGCTGGTTTTCATGAGCGGCTGATCTTACACACATGCAATGCCTTTCAAAACCAAAGCCCTACAGAAATAGCAATGCCTTTTTAAAGGCACGGGTTTCTGCTATTTTCGAGAACTGATGTTTGCAATCTTTTAGCCACAGTGGGTTTTAACATGTTCAGCAATTCGAAAGCGGTTTTTAAAAGACTTTTTTTTTTTCCACCCTCTCTACTTTAACAAACACATGTGCTAAAACATTATTCTGCCATAAAGACATATGAGAGTTTGGGATTCCTGGAATTATCAAATCAAATACTGGCACACGAAAATAGGTAGGATTAGGAGTTTTTTGTTTTAATGTTGTAGTTTCCTGCAAAGTTGCCTATAAGTTTTATAGATTACACTGCACCCCGCTTATAACAATTCTGGGTGTTGCAATAATACTTTTTTTTAGTTAACATTTACATTGAATGTGTAAATGATAAATGCTATGTGGTTAAATAATATCAATTTTTATTTAAAAGCCCCAGGTATTTCATACTGTAAACTATAGATAATGGAACAATCAATGGTGAAATTGAAGAAAATATCAGCAATGTTCATTTAGGACATAAAATGAATTAAAATGATCATTATTTCATTGTTATACTTGGCCTGCAATTAATCTCTGCTCGGTGTATAATGATAAGACTTCTTTTTCTTAACAATGGATCTGGTTCTGCGTGTGGGAGTATATGTGTGACTTGTCAGAAATTCCTTGTCTCTTATCAGTCCAACTGAGACCTGATCCTGTTGCGTGCGGTATTGTCAGCACGCCACACCATCAGATTTGAAATCTCGATTGCAAAACAAACTCCAGGAATAGGGCATTTTAATAATCGTTTAAAAACTGTATGCTGAGTCCATTTAATATGGGTGGACCACTGAAGTTGGGAAACCAAAGCGAATGTGAAACCGAACTGTTTGACTTACAGTATTTGTACAACGCTACGTTGTCATTTTTCAGAAGCGATAACGTAAATAAACGGTGTGCATGGAAACCAAACAACTATTTGCACGTGTGTTTGAACAAAAAAAACATGTTTGAAAAAAAAAAATGATGCTTTAGGTGTTGATTTAGGTATTTGACCCCACATGCAGTACACTGCACATTGCAAAATACTTTTTGGATTTCAAAACTAGAATTGTTGATGTCCAGAATACATCAAAAATAGAATTCTTGATATCAAACACTCTAATTTTTTTTTTAATATATATAAAAAAAATGCAGTTTGATATCAAAATTGGTATTACTTATAGCAACAAAACATTAGTGATCTCAGAAATTCAGGATTCAATGTTAAAACGGCTTGCCACAGAAGGGCACAGTTTCAGACTCATTCGTAGAGAGCTCACTGAATAGACTGCCAGCACACTGCCAGGAAGTGGTTTGAATCGATCCATACTTGAGCCTTTTTATTGATTCAGAAAACAAATCATAAACGGTCTTCACACCAAAATGCATTCTGAGAAATACTTATAAAACCCGGTATATGTAAACTCGCTACTTAGGAAAATGTGTCATCCTTTCAATAAACCTTCCGGGTTGTATGTTCATACATCTCAGGGGCGGCCAATCCTCAATGGCATCTTAAAAGATCTAGGAGCAATGGCAATGCTTACGCTGTAGGGCAGATCACTTCAGGGGTTTTGAATACACTGTTTATATCTGTTTTATCAAGACATTACCCAGCGATAGTTAATAGGCATTTTATACATGTTTGCCTTTACCCTGATAGCAGATTGCTCTGCCAACACTGCCTGCCAGCTGATAAACGGATGGAGTGCCAGCGGGTGCTATAAATAAGCATGACTGCACAGAACTGTAAATAAGAGGGGTTGCTATTTATGCATCTGGGAAATAGGATGTCTGCTAGCGCTGTATCTTATGCACTCACACACATAGATCAGAAATATTTCACCCAGTTTCCTGTAAGAAGAAACCCCTAATAAATCCTTTTCTGAGCTAAACGTGCATGGCTACAGGGTGTGCAAAAAGGAAATACATAGTTATGATTAGCTCTTCAGTTTTGCATTGCTCCAGTATATGTAAGGTTAAAGTATCTGAATAAAGGTCACACTTACTTACACTTAGTCAAACTGTATTAGCATTGTACTGTAGAACTACTTGCCTAATTACAAAATAAGAATCAGTTGCTAATGTCTTTTGCAGTTATGCTGTTTGCACAGGTGGGTGTGTGCTGTATTTGCAGCGTAATGACTATGGGATTGTGCATTGACAATGTATTTATTTTAGAAAGCAATAAACAGGGTGGTGGACGTGCAAAATGATAGGAAGACTTAGCAAGAAGGCTTTGCATTGTGTCTGGTGATCATTTACAATTTGACAAAGTACAGCATGAAGCACCTCACAGGATCAGCAGTTACAATAACTTTGGTTCCACTTAGACTAATTGCTTCCAGGTTTCCACACATAGGACCCTATTCATGGAAGACTGTTTTCTTTAAGCCTGTGTGGTTTCTTTAAATAGAATTGCGTATGCGTAAAACAGTTCTAAACAATATATATATATATATATATATATATATATATATATAAACGGTGGACGGACAGACACACAAACACGGTGAGTAAATAAATAAACAAGTATCGTGCTGGTCCTACAGCACGCGATAGCAATTGTTAAATATTACTCTCCTCTCTCTCCCGTTCTCCACTCAACGAACACACCACCCGAGTGAGTGAAAACATGCTGTTTTATGCAGTTGTACCGAGACTTCGATTGCTAGTCAATCATTCAATTGGAATCTCGGTACAACTGCACGTGAATTAATTAAGTGCACTCCGTGACCACACATTACATTTTAACTAGCACGTGAAGTGATTTGTGCCCTCCTCGTGCCTAAATACAAATCTACATTTTTAAATCACACGTGAAACACAGACCCGTTTATATCCCGTGTACTGATGACTATACACCAACATTTACACACAACACGTAACATATAATACACAGGGGGCACTTTGCCACTATATATATATATATATATATATATATATATATATATATATATATATATATATATATATATATATAGTTGCATGAAGGTTTAAATAGAAAGAAATAGTAGATTGTTACATCATTAACTATGTAGTAAATGACATCACAAGCACATTTACATAGAAATAAGTGAGTGTAGCAGCCATGGCATCAAAAGTGTATAAGTACCTCCACTGTTTGTTTTCAAACACACTTTCCCTTGACAAAGGTATATGTTAAACACACTAAAACACATTTAAACACACGTTGGGAAGTTGACTCTTTTGAGCAAAAAACTGTTGTACTAAATTAATGGCAAACTATGCTCTGATCGACTGAAACGATATATATATATATATATATATATATATATATATATATATATATATATATATATATATATATATATATAGTATACAAACTTAACACAGCTTTTAAGTTTGCAATGGTATTTACTGATGGCCTCAGAAAATAACACACTTGTCCAAGGATGGTTCCCTCACTGTTGCTGGTTGATGATTAATCTTTTTGTGCTTACTCCGCTCAAGCGGTGTGGACCTCAACCCAAGGCATAGAGGTGAGATTCAAAGCTCAGTAAACCCCAAAACCATAAACTCCTCCACAGCCATGCAGTCAGTGCATGGATTCAACTCCGTTACACTGAATCTGACTTCTTCCCTAGCTTCTTTAAAATACTCTTCTCTTATCTTCCAATTAAGCAGGAGCAGAAGATGAAATGGCACTGTGGCTGCAGTCTCCAAGACTTAGTCAAGTTTCATGCAGAACAGTAGCTCAAATGTTCAACAACATTGCAGCCACTGATCTATGTGTTGAACATTGTGAGCAAATCTTTTTTTTTTTTGTCTCTAAAACAACGTCCTATTCAGGTAACATTGTTACCCTTTGATATGACCTTTTTTAACAGCCTTGTGCCTCAGGATATATACTCTAATTTCACGATTATATTTCTTAATTATTTGACATGCAATTGTACATCATTATGGTTTCATAATTATTGAAGATGCTGCTCTGTAATAATATCATTATTTTAAGATTCTCTGATTAAGACTTTTTGTAATGCTACAATCGTCTTCCTGTTTGCTTACCTATGTTTCAGTTTCTTTGAGAGTGTGACTGACTGTTAACCCTCACACTACAGTTTGAACTGCACTGGCCGATTCTAAATGACTAGTTTTAATGGCTGGACGAGTTAAGATGTATTGTGGCTCCTGGTGTGATGATGTAACGATGAGGTAATAATCCTGACATCAGCATGAGACACTCTTGCTCTTTAGTTAAACGCAAAGACCTTGTGTGTGGTTCATGTCCAGCCTTTCCATTCAATTCAATGGGCTGAGATCTGAGATGCCAGTTCTTTACACTGACCAGATCAGTTTTTCTTAAGAGAATCTGAACACACACCTAAATCAGAATTTATTTCCAAATCTGCAAAGGGCTGTTTCCTGCAGTGTTCAGCCCCTTTGTGTCACTGTTATTTTGAGGATTGGGGAGTCTATATGGGACAGATAAGACTGAAATACTGCAGAGGATATTAATATCTTCCCAAGTCGAATGTTTTTGTCAATAACAAAACAGGGACTATAATCTGAGAGAGGTGCTAGCTTAAAGTTCCAGCTGGTGCAAAACTCGGAAAGAGAGAAAGACTAAGACAGCCATGTAGACCAATTAAAGTACAAAATGATTCCTGGTCAGTTAAGCCATACTATCTACTATCCAGCCAATCCGGACGCTGTATTTCCTGCAACCAGAACATTACAGGTGTTTTATAGAACACTGTACAAAGCCAGACAGGTCCACACGTCACACCCGGCAAATTTCAACTTTGTATATGCCTAATGGCCATGTTATAATGTGCATGTGCAAAACAGGGGCGGAGCCTGCACTAGAACCGGCGACCCGCACAGCTCAAGCAAGCATCCTAACCGCTATGCAAAAAGAGCCAGGCTCATCTTTAGAGCTGTAGAGCTTTTAACCTCATCTCATCTCACCAACAGGGGGCAGAATCCGTAACGGCAGTGTGCCACACAACACTGCCTGTTAATTGTGAGTTTAAATAGAGACGTCTTACTGTTGAGCAGTCTAATGTCCATCTCCTCTTCAATGCTGAAGATATGCATTGAGTTGCTGTAGTCATAGCAGGATTTACAGGGTTTTATGACTATAGAAAACAAAGGTGTAAACTTCTGTTAACTAATAAAGGTTGGCACTCCTTTACCTCGCCAGTAACGTTGATCAGGGTTCATTTGCACCCTGAGGGGCGGACATTGGGTACTCTGAATCAGGAGAAAGCTAATAGGCAGGTAAAATCATTTTAGCATGGAGAATTAAGCACAATGAAAACGGTTCTTGTTTTCGGAAGCGTCAAGAGCTGCTAGTGTCAGAGGAGATCAAGATCAAGGCTTCAGAATATATATTTTTTTCTGCTATTAGCTGTCACAGTAATATCTGACAAGAGTTTAGATTTGTGGACATTTGTAATAAACACTCCCTCTAAGCCCATGCACGCAGTGTTATGTTTCTCTTATAGAAACATACCTCATTTGGCATCATGATTTCCACATTACCTGGTCTACCACATGGCATGAAATCCAGCAGAGGCTATTGGCTGTTGTTGACTCATGCTTATTATTGCATCCTGGGAAAAAAAGAACAAGAATTCCTCTGATTTCAGTGACTCGCGATTTCAACGCTATTCGTGTTCTCCGATCAGATTGCTGCTTTACTTAATTTGGGTAACGCTTCAGCAAATGGTTAATTGCATATGAACTAAATACTTATTTATGACACTGAAAATAAACCTTACCTACCTTTGTAACAGGCAACACATGGTGCTGTTCTAACAGGAAGACTGCTGCTTACTTTTCAATCAAACAACCAACTTCTGACCCTGCATACATTTTTCAAAACACAGTTAAATAATTGCCATGCCTTTACATTAAAACTGTACATGCTTTGAGATGTCATTAATCTTGTAAACGGTTCTGCCTAGTTGCCCGTTATAGTTTCACAGGACAGGGTCTGTTGAATGTCAGCTCCTGCATAGTTTAACCAGGTACAGTGGCAGTTACACAACACAGTATTCATACCTCGCTTCTCAACCCTGCGTCAGGAAATCTGTTTTGAGTGCGTAAAAAGGGCCTCAGGCATAGTTTGTGCTCCGCAGAGCCTCTAATCTTTTAAGTTTTGTTTCACATACAGTAGTAGTAACCAAGACAACGGTTCTAAAAGTAGCATCTCTCTTGTTGTAAATACAATTGAAGAGGTTCTTAGGTAAAGTTATGTGCAGCCCTGTCATATCAGGTCATCTTCACACGTTTTTAAAGGTATATTATAAAAGGTGCACTGCTTGCGTCAGATATGTGTATGTTCATATTGTGCAATACTCGTTTTGAAGTGTGAGACCGGCTTTTTGAAGGAAAATCTGTATTCTAGTGATTCCATGTACACTGTTTATCGCAGCAGTACAGTGTGAGGTATTATGTCCCCAAGTAAAGTACTATATGTACGTGAAAGTCATTTCTATTTTACAACTGGGAAATTAGTGATTGGCAATCCTTTTTATTGAGGGTAAAGCAGGTGTTTTTCATTTAGGTCCTTCTGAAAAATAGATTTAATAGACATTTCAACCATAATGAAGCTGTTCTGGGCAACAATACATCTGTTCTGTTTTTTTTTTTTTTTAGTTTGTTTTGCCGACAATACAGGGATATTTACACAATTCATGGCTTATGTAGGGCAGTTATGAACTTCCTTCATTGAAAAACCTTCTCCAAAAAAACTATTACTGTCAACACACTGTTGAAAAACATATCCCACTGAAAACTATTTTGGTTCCTTTTCCATAACACTCTGTCAGTTAATGGGCAGTGAATTTATTTTCTGTCGCAGCATGTTTCGTTTCAAGTTCTGTTATGTTTCCAAACGCAGCCAAAGCCTAAGGTGAATCATTGTGTGTTTATCTTTCATATAACTAAGTGAAAGGATTCCCTCTGGCAGGTTTGATGGCCCTGTACCCACTAAGGAAAAGTGACCTGCTCTCAACGTCACCGCAGAGCAGAATCCTCCTGCTAGAATTCCTTCTCACGCAAGGGCTTCCCTGAGAGTATGCAGGTTGCTAGGAGACGGCTGTAAGCCACCCAAACAAACAAGGAGGTTCCGTGATCACCTGTTAGCGTGTACACAGGTTGGCTCCTACGCATGAGATAAAGAGGCTGACCCAAAGACAGTCAGAGCTCAACTTACACAACTTAGTTTGTAATTATTCAGTCTTCAAATATTCCACCAAACATTCAGTTAATGCCCACATGTAGAGATCATGATTAAGTACAGAAATCATTTAATAATATAATAATTAAATACATATTAGGTACATATAGATAAATGCATATTTTAATGTATGTAAATAGATATGGAGTTACATAAATCAGTTATTCACAAATATATTGTTTCATATATATATATATATATATTTCTTTATATATTTATGTACCCTAAATGGTGTTGTAAAGTATATAACTGTGGCAGGATGGTGTAAATAGGGCTAAGTTCGGCAGGGATGGGGTAAAATCTGCCCCTGCCAACAAGCACAGGTGTGGCCATTCCCCAATCCAGTAATTTAGTGCTAATTGGGGAATGGCAATCTGTATATAGAGGGAGAAAATCCTTTGTTTGGTGGAGGGTTAGGTGTGTTAAACTGGTGAAGGCGAAAGCCCAGCCCAGGTATTCTTGTTTTATCTGAATCTTTATTTAGGCCCTCTTGCCATTTATTTGTTTATTCCCATTTGTTTTGTATCTCTTTTGTGTAATAAACGTGTGCAACAGCACTTAAACTGCAGCTTCTGTCTCTAAGTCCTGCCGGTAACTCCTTGGGCCGTGACGCTATCCAGCCACAGGCCTTTTATTTTAATAAGACCAAAGGCACGAGCTAAAAGTTTGACGTACTTTTTTGACAACTGAGTGTTTCGAAGCTATGGATGAAGCAATGTTTCGCCCAGAGAGGTAAAGAAACAGTAAAAAAAAAAAAACATAGCAAACTGTGTTAAACTATAGTACATATAGACTGTAATCACAGAAAAAAAACTGTCAAATCAATTTGGATATTTACTGTGATTTGACATCCCACAGATTGCGGGGCTGCTCTTGGTATTGTCATCTCTTGGCAACAAACGTTTGTATTTCCTGTTGCGGAAATCTGAAACGTAGTTTCAAAGATAACAATTTTAAAAAAGCTTCAAGATATCAGGTTATTAACGTTCCACGAATAGAAAAATTTGACAAGCTCGAAAAGAACCTGAAGTTTTAATCTGCTTTGACAGGAAATCCACAGGGGTCAAAGGTCACCAGCCGTCAAACATAATTTGTGTTTTGAAATGTTATAAATAACTCAGAAAGGTTG
Source organism: Acipenser oxyrinchus oxyrinchus (assembly GCA_030684275.1). Lineage (NCBI taxonomy): Eukaryota > Metazoa > Chordata > Actinopteri > Acipenseriformes > Acipenseridae > Acipenser > Acipenser oxyrinchus. Next base: position 2,792,456 of record CM060272.1, read on the forward strand.
TGGCCTGTAATTAGGCAGGTGCTTGAGATTTTAAAAATCATTAAATTATAAGAAAAGGGAAAGTGATTGATTGATTTGTGGTTGAGGGTGTGCAGCATTTACCTGTCATGGGAAGATTGTTTTTTAATAGATGCGTGGGTATAGTATTTATGCTTGTATGAATTCAACTTATTTTGCCATTATCTTCCTAAGGAATTAGCAGTTTTCAAGAGATTTAACTCTAATTTGCTTTTGGGTGATTCATTTATTCATCAGGTATTTTAAGCACTGTGCAGGACATTGCATTAATTAATATTTATTTAATTGCAAAACGTGAACAATTAGAGCCCTGCTTCAAGATTATTAATACAGGTAAGGGTGAATAATGACAGCGGAAGCTTTTTACGATTTTGGGGGGGGGGTTTGGGGGCGAAGTTTGGAGTGGTGGTTAGGGCTCTGGACTCTTGACCGGAGGGTCATGGGTTCAATCCCAAGTGTGGGACACTGCTGCTGTACCCTTGAGCAAGGTACTTTACCTAGATTGCTCCAGTAAAAACCCAACTGTATAAATGGGTAATTGAATATAAAAATAATGTGATATCTTGTAACAATTGTAAGTCGTCCTGGATAAGGGCGTTGGCTAAGAAATAAATACAGGAAACCTGTTCTTCACTGAAGTTCAGGTACCTCCTACATAAAAGTGAACACCCAGTTGTTTGATTTCTACAACTTGTCATTCAAACCGGAGACTAGTTGCTATTCCGGTTGGGCTCACTGTATTGCCGCTGACACTGATAGACAACATTCAGGGGGTGTGTACAGAACGGAGGTTTTCTTTCATGAAGCTGAAAATGAATGTCAAATAAAAGAATATTGTATTTATGTATTTTTGAATCTCTGATCCATTTTTTTTTATATACAGATAGACCTCTTACAGCCATAAAGAGACTCAGTGTTGGGGCGAAAACATATTTCCGCCCACCCGTTTTCATTGTGGGGGCGAGTGCCCCCCCGTTTTCATTGGGGGCCGAGTGCCCCCCCGTTTTCCTCTCCCGGCTGTTCCCTCGCCAGTGGATATAATTGAGGAAATAATACTCAAACAGGAAAAATACATGGTGGAAATGTGAGTATACAAAGAATGTAGAGAGACGAGAGGGCTGTAACCCATGAAAACCACACCATGAGTAAGATCCAGTAAGCAAAATGCTACATGCAAATAACTTTAACATTTGCGTGTAACCTGCTTTGACACACCTCGGTGTTCTTTATTTCTTTTATGGTTTTCTTGTTCCTTGTAGAGTCAGCATAGACACACACTGTATAAAAACGCTTATTATCACTGCATTGAAATTCCCAGACGGAATACCATTGGGGAGTCAATGGGGGGAAAAAGCTCCTGATAATTTCCCTTTGGTTGTTTTCTAGTTAACATCAACTTTTCAATCCTACTGTACCACCTCACTTTGGGAAAAGGAAAGCATACGATCTCAGGGATGGAAATACGACTCCAATTGCATAGCAGTTTCACCCATTCCAGGATTTTCTACAAGCCTGACTATCCCCAGTGTATCATAAGAACATAAGACATTCTAGAACGAGAGCAGGCCATTCAGCACACCTATGCTCGCTCGCTATGGTGCCAGCGTCGTCCTGTGAATCATCTTGGATGTAATTATGAACATATATACAAAATGAATCTTCCAGTGTCACTCATTTGCATGGAATTCGGCTAGTTATAGACTGTTTCAGGACAGTGTGATTACTCTACGAGGGGAGCAAGGCAAGGCTGCCCTCTACCTGCCTGCTCTCTGCACTGACAGGCAGAGGCTGCATGCTGCTGCACATTCTAGCACCTGTATTGCAAACTGAACTACTGCTACCCTATCTCTCCTATGATCAACCTAACTGGGGCAAGGCCAAGTCTGTATTTCTCAGAATGCTTCTTTACACAGCTGATTTTTTTTTTTTTTTTTTTTTTTTAGATAACAAATTGGCTAACATTTGAGCTGAAAAGAATTTGATTTTGAAAAAGTTTGATGTATTTGTTAATGAAATAATGAATGTGTGTATTTGTTTTCAGAAGGAATATTGACTTTCTTTTTTATATATAGTATCATTCATTTTATTGTAGCTAATTCCAAGCAGCAGTCAAGGCAGCGACTGTATTACTGAATGCGCATAGAATTCCTTGTTACAAAGTAACATTATTTAAAAATGTCTTAGTTTAACCAGTTTAACTGCTGGTGAGCTGATGACCATCTGAGGGTGGAACAGATATTTACTGACCTCTTACTGAGCACCCAGCATGTATATCAAATCCCAGTTTGAAACAATTAGATTACTTTTAGATTACTTTTAAGTTTGTTTTTTTTTGACCACCTCTCAACCAGTATGACCAGTTGAAAACCAGAATAAAATAGCTCTGACCAGCACACACCAGCTCTGTCCGTCGCTAAGATTTCCATCAGGGTGTGAATATGTGGTAGGATCCCATTTAGTTATGCTCCTGTTCAGACAGATGTAGCAATGAATTACAATGTTGTAATACATTAACCAAAGATCTGAGACATCATGGATTGTAAAAGGCAGATTAATGTTTTCTCAACAGCTTTTCTAGTATAATTACACAATGTGTTAAATATACCCTGGAGAAAGTTAAGCAAGAAAAGACATTTGGGACAAGGTATCTGTGGCAGTACATTTCTAACATCCACAGGCCAGCCTACTCTTGTGTATCTGTATCCAATGTGATCAGAGCCAAGCAGCTCCGGTAATCCCAATACAGACATGGTCATTCTTCTCAAACTATTTAGTTCTCAGATACTTTTAAGGAACTAGAATTCTGAAGATAGATGGAACGTGCAAATTATGACCAGTCATTTTTGTACAGTATATCTTATAGTAATGGCATCTATACCCCATCTAGTACTCACACATTACCACATATATAGCTGGTTACTAATAAGTATATACACCACAGCCACCTGCTGGACATTTAACATATTACAGTGCAAACTGATGGACATCGCCAACAACCATGTGGTAAGACCTCACTTTTAAATGTCTGAGACGCCATCCTTTGCACTTGTACAGTACTTTCCACAAATAAAAGGGCATGTTCTAACAAAACCACTTAAACTGGGGATCTTTTCACAGTTCGGGCTTTACTGGGAACCAGATTAAAACATATAGGTCCTTGGAGACACGTTTATTTTTTAATTCACCAAAGTTCACGCCATTCTCAGGTTTTAAACACCACAATCCTGGCAGGCAAAGCTGAGCTCAGATATTTGCAGTAAATGGAAGCTGTGTTTCATGGAATCGAGGGCAATTGAAACACAAATGAACAACAAAAGCTGAAGCTTCTAACCAGCACTTGTATTGTTGCGGTAAGGATGGTGTAGTTTACATCTGTCCTGTGAGATTTGTTTTTTGTCATTCGAACCAGGTTCCTGTTTTCTCACCTTCCATTATGATGTTGTTCCTCTGTATGGAATCTTATTTAGGATATGCAGTAACAAGATGCAACACAACGCCCTAGTTCACTAAAACCGATACTAGCTGCTATCTTGTGGTTTTATTATTGGGTCGTTCCGTGTTAGATGGGTGAATGACCCCCACCTCACCCTCTCATATAACTTTAATGTTTAATGAAACTGTCCTCACCCCCTTCAACGCTTTCTTTCCTGTCATAAGCCAACCAGCTGCTTCCCTGTACAGACTGACATGCTTTCAGCCAGTAACACTGCAGAGATGGAATGACTTAGGAGGTGAAGCAGTAACACTTATTGAAAATATGGTGTAAAACCGAGAACTTTCTTTAACCTGAACGTACACGACTGCTACAACATGGGTTTCTTTTGAAAGCTGCATAGTACTGAAGAAATGGACGTGCACAGCACTGTTCAATGAAAAACCGCTTGCAAGTTACTTTTTACTCAGCTGTGCAATACAGCAAACTGCCAGCTCATTTGAGTGCCTTATAACCACCGTCACTGTTGCGGAACATGCTTTTAATCCTCCGTCTGTCAGATGTTTTAACTTGCGATCCACTCCTCTCAATACCACAGGCTAGGCATCAACTGAGAGGTACTGTCGTACTAATAGGCAGCTTTGTTAACACTCAACCTTGTGTGCAGGAGGGGGATTTTAAATAAACTCAGTACTGGGGCTGAATGCAAAGAATTTCTATTTCAGTGAAGAGGTAGACGTTTACAATTACCAAACTGAAAAAACAAATCAATAATGTTTAGTTGTTTTTTTTTTTAACTAAACGCTGCTTCGGGACTACTTGCAACCCTTTAATCAGTACCTGCTGGAGACAAAACTAACACTGCATTCCGAGTGAGCACAGGTCTCCTCTTTCAAAGCTGTGCTGGGGGGTATGTAATGACAGGTACTTTGCCACTTTCTCCCCTAATCCAGGCCTACTGAGGGAAGCCTGGAATTAGTGTGTCTGGATGCCTGTCACTGTAACGCAAGGCCCCTGGTTGGTCGGGCTGAGAGTAATAACAGATGGGTATGTAAGGCTTGTTTATAGAGAGCGGGTTCACCAAGCTCTACAAATTAGCAAGTGTTAATTAATGTCTCCTCAGGCCCTCGCCAGCCAGGTAATCAACCTCTTTTTGTTTACTGGGCATCGTGTAATGGTAGATGCTGCCCGACTGGCGATCAGTGGAATCCACTACACTGCACCAGAGGGGCTGAGTAAAAATGGTTAAATGGGAGTCCGTGGAACTAGTGCTGGAATACGCACACGGAACACACATAACAGATGTGAAACATATTAAATATAAGAAAAATGGAGAAGAAACAAAGAATCCCTTTACATTGACCGTGGAAAGACCTGCTAAAAAGAAATGCAGTGACTCACTTTCACATGCAGGACATCATAGGCTTCAATAGGAGGGAATGTTTGCATGCAGCGTACCACCTTTATTTTCATTATTATTATTCTTTTTATGATGGGAATTCTTCAGCTTTTAAAAATATTGATTGTTATCGCCTCATCTCTTGGTCAACATTGACCTACTTACAGGTACTAGGAACCTTTGAACACCTACTGTATTCAGCCCTTCCTGTCATTTTACAGCTGTGTGAGCACTGGCTTATGCAGGAGGGATCAAGTCTAAGATTAGATAACAGCAGGGCAGAGTTATGGAATGGGAATGGCTGCGAGGGAATATTTAACTGCAAATAAACACACACTGTAGGTGGACGGCTTTTGTTCTAGACCTGCAAAACAAACGCCAGCTACGTGACTCACTTGCATTGCTATGGCTACTTTTCTGTGAGTTCAAGAACCCCCTCTCTTTATCCCCAGAGCGGGGTTAGCCCCATCTGGCAATGCAAACACCACCACGTTGCTCAGGAAAGCCTGGATGGAGGCTGGAGGTCAGCTTTTAATTTAGTATGTTTACATGCACTTGGTGTTCACGTTATTGCAGCATTCTGCCTATTGTCTTTACACTACATGGAGTATTCCATTCCTATAGAATTCCACCAGCATGGTATGTACCGCAAAGGGCCCATGCAGTATAGCACTAATCTGGCTCAGATTTGGCTGATCATATCCAGAATATTAATTTTATATTGAGGGCTACTGACACCAAGCTCAGATTCAAAACCCAGAGCCCCAGTCAGGTGAAAAGCTTGCCCTAGCCTCCCTGAATCATTTACCAATGTATTTATTCACATTGCCAACATTAGTGAAAATATGAGACAAGCACAACAGCTCTGGTATAGACAACATACGGGATATGATCTATCTAGGACAGCGTATTCACCTCAGCACCATAACAGAATGAAGTAATGGTCTATAGAAAAGAAAAAAGCTCCATTGTTTCAATGCACGATCCTTGTGAACCTAATTAAATCACTGCAAGCACGGCGCACTGAAATAGAAGCCTTACCTAATTAGGGGATGCTTTCGGTAATGCTAAACAATAGCGCTTCTTTGTTGTGCTTTGTGTTAGACACTCAGGAACCTGTTAGAATCAGCAGACTTTTGTCCGAACCGAGTTTCATTCTCTTTGAATCACTTCCTGCCCACATTCCCCAGATCATTTCCCAGAGTTTTAGCTTAATGCATGGGAAGTGATGTCACAAGTGCAAATGGCAACATACACACGACATAGGTTTAAAATAGCACTCAAGGACAGGCTGACTGCATGTGAGATCTGTGAATCCAAGACCCCTAAATGGAAAGCCTTGACTAAAATAATGCGGGATTAAAAAGTTATTTTATTTGAAAGAAACGTTATATATTAACACAGGCATATTATATTATATATATATATATATATATATATATATATATATATATATATATATATATATATATATTCCAATTAATGTCATGTTTAAAATCTGGACACTTACACGTGTTCTAATTCATATTTATTAAGTATAAAGTATGCAAACATGAATGCAACAAAGCCATCAATCTGTGGTTTCAGGAATCATTGTGCATCAGTCTGTTTTTTTTTTTTTTTAACCATTCTTCACAATCAACTTCAGTCAAAATGTGTATTTTATGCATTAACATGTATCTATGCATTCACACTGCAACTGTAGATCACTTGATCACCTGCCTATATTTTTAGCAGCTTGCTAAAAGAACTATGCATATGGAGCATTTAGCACAATCCGCTGCAGTAGCGTAACATTTAGGATGTGAAGACTAATATTAAATACTAAAAAGTTTTATTGAGGTCTGTACCTATTAGGTAGCAATTGGGCTGGCAGGTACTACATTAGAAGGAGAAAAACACAGCTATCCAAAAGAACCAAGCTGTTCTAAATCTTCAGCTTTACAAACCAACACTGATCGCGTGACCAAGGCTGAACAAAAATAAACCTTCAGGCACATTGGTCTGACACGGTAACATGAAAGAGGCAAGGCTGCACCTTTTTATTGACCTAATAATGGATTAACATTGTCGAACCGTAAACAGGGTGAATAATTTCAGATTTGTTTTTCTTCCCCAAAAGAGATCAGAAAGACAACCAAAAAAAACACAACTGCAGTTACATACTTTGAACATCTGTACAGCTTTTAAAATTATTTGTATTTGACTTCAATTAAAGAACGTTAAGCTTTGTGCTATACTTCTAGGTTGAATACTAATTCATTGTATTTATCTTTCTCTGATTTCTGCAGCAAGAAACGGTTTAGGTTTTATATATAATTTAAAATAATGTAACATTGTCAAAAACACTGTTGAACTGATGCTGATGCGGTTGCTAACGGTTACTTCAGTCTGAATCACAGGGAGATCGCACTCCTTCAATGGTTTACAAATCAGTGAAATGTTAGTAATGATGATACAAAGGTCCAGGACACAAACACAATGCAGTCGACTTTAAAACCAGAGAAGACCGTGGAGGCTTCAGTTCCACAGGCCACAGACGGGTGCTTTTTCTAGCTGGTTCTGAGCTGGTAGTCTGCAAAGAAAAAAAAATTAAAATATTTATTTTAATATATACAAGCACAGTATTGAGAAATAATGAGTTGTCTGGTTTGACACTGGTAGTGGATTTAATTTATTGCTTAATTGTTGCTCAATTTCTTGATTTGTGGAAGAAACCAATAAATGGAAATGGAAAGCAAAGCCTCTGTTGATGCCAGCACTTCATGCAGCTGACTCAGCATGTCAACTCCACCTATTACAACACAACCAGGCTGCTGAGCTGAAGTTCATACTGGGTTTACACTACAGTATATTCCATCCCTCTAGAATCCCACCACTACAGAACATTTAGATATTCCATCCCTCTAGAATCCCACCACTACGGAACATTTAGATATTCCATCCCTCTAGAATCCCACCACTACGGAACACTGCAAAAGGGACATTTAGATATTCCATCCCTCTAGAATCCCACCACTACAGAACATTTAGATATTCCATCCCTCTAGAATCCCACCACTACGGAACACTGCAAAAGGGACATTTAGATATTCCATCCCTCTAGAATCCCACCACTACAGAACATTTAGATATTCCATCCCTCTAGAATCCCACCACTACGGAACACTGCAAAAGGGACATTTAGTATTCTGCATACCGCTAGCCAATGTTTGACCGATCATATGCAGAATATTTCAATTCCACAAATTACAAAACACAACCAGGCCGCTGAACTGCAGCTGAACTGCAGATTCAAACCTTCATGTGCGCTGCAAAAACATTCCTTCATCACAGGTTTTCAGAAATTGAACAAGCAAGAAATATAATAAATCTGTATTTGCATGTGCCTGCAGAAATGAGGGTTAAGTCAGGAGTAACCTTTGCGCCTATGTGGGCTGGATTGGAACCTGGCATTGATTAAAACTAGTTTGGTGGTCTTAAAACAAGCCCAAGACTGTTTGTCCAGAAATTAATACACAGACCACTTCTACAGAGCCAAGTATGATCATGCTGGCCAGAAATGTTCATGCTGCACAGAACATATTGTTTTCTTATAATGTCTTTCTGGGGAAATCGCATTACTTTCAATGCATTTGCTTTCATAATAAGCTTACACTCTGGCTTGCAATCCATATTTCTGCGAGATTAATAGTGTGGGCTTGTCATGTTGTACATTGGAAGACCTTTTTTTTTCTTTCTGAATGTGCCCGGAAGTGTAGCTTTCTCTCTCCCTGCGAGGTTTTATGAACACAAACTAAATCAAGGTTTGTTAAAATACTAATACAAATAATATATTTGTGCCGATTTTCAAATAATGAAAATTCTACTAAATATTAAACCATTTTTGTTTGCATGGCAGGTTATTTTGTAATCCAAATGTTCATTCCCTGCTAATCCAAGCAAACAAACAAACACACTACGGGTTAATAAAACTAAAACAGCATCTACAATGTCAATACCATATGGAAACCTCCGCTGTAACAGAACAGGACAATGGCCTGAAGTTCATGACCTTAACATACTTGCACTGCACACCAAGGTAGATTATTTTTTAACCCTTTAACGATACTTCTTTTTGCAATCAGGTGCACGAAACAGGGATTCAAAATTTACAGGACAGGGAGGATCCGTCCTTTTCTTAAGACTAGATTACAAAACGAAATCCGTAGTAAAGATTAACTGAACATTAAAAAGGACACACCAGCGAGGGAAACGGGGAGATCGCAGTCTCTAATATGAGCTCTTTAGCTTGAACAGGCGGCACCTATGGACTACAGCAGAAACACAGCGGAGATAATGAAATAAACTGGAGCTGTAGTTTTAGAGTGCGGCCGTCCTACTGCAGCAACATCGGAGACGACATGCCATCAGATCTGAGCTGTCCACAAGAAAGTCTCAGTGGAGTACACAGAAACCACACTGCCAAGGAGTGGCATCGCTACCCAGCACTTAGACCACACACTTTCCACATGCACCCTGGGCACTGTACAATGGAGACGGCCATGTAATTGCAATGAAGATAAAAAAAAATAAATATATATATCAGCAAATCTGATAATTCTTTTCAAGTGGCCAAACAAACCTTCACATTAAACAATATTACATTAACAAGCCAAATAAAGCCAACTAAAGATGTTATATATATATATATATATATATATATATAGACACACACACACACACACACACACACACTCTGAATCCTGCCAGCGGCTCTCAAGGCATAATTAGATGCCTGTTACATTGTTATTTTTAACACATCTTTCGCTTTTAAGAGTTTTTATTAAACCCAGCTTTTTGTAACCAGAACCACATTAAAAAATTGCTTACATTTTTTTGGGTGTATTTATATTTTATTAAAAAATGCTGCTTCTGTAACTTGCAAATCCAGATGTGGTTTCCAAGGTTTCAAAAATAACCCAAAGCATTACCCTAACACTCTCATGGAGGGCAAATGACAAGCTTGTCCTGTTTGGATATGTATGTCCACACATTACTTAAGATACCCTTTTAAATTTGGATCAAAACCATAGTTTAACCATTTTTAAAAACAAGAAGAGGGCAACAGTGTGGAGTAGTGGTTTGGGCTCTGGACTCTTGACCGGAAGGTCGTGGATTCAATCCAAGATGGGCTGCTGCTGTACCCTTGAGCAAGGTACTTTACCTAGATTGCTCCAGTAAAAACCCAACTGTGTAAATGGGTAATTATATGTAAAAAATAATGTGATATCTTGTAACAATTGTAAGTTGCCCTGGATAAGGGCGTCTGCTAAGAAATTATTAATAATAATAATAATAATAATAATAATAATAATAATAATAATAATAATAATAATAATCATCATCATCTAAGAAAAATGACTCCCCAAGACCAGTAAACTGACTTCTGGAATTACCTATATATAACAATTAGGATTTTTCTGAATATTACATTCTGTATTGCAACAGGTTTACAAAGAGCTTTATAGCAGTTTCCCACATTTCAGGTGTTAATACGAGCTTGATTAGCTGCAGTGAATAGGTAACAAGCTCAGGTGTGTCTTATTAAACTTACAGCAAAACCAGGAATGGATCAAACTGCTATGCAATTGCAGTCTTATTTCCATCCCTGCCTAGTACTGAATGGGTTGAACTTCTCAACCACAGAATTCCTCCAGTTACTGTACATCCCATTTTTTGGCTGCCGATTATTTTGACCTGCGTTTAGCTAGAACTCAGCTTGGCTGCAGTAATGGCACAATGGAGACACAAATACTTAGCAAAAGCCTTTAAATAGAATTTGTTCACCTTTTTATTTTTTCTTCCTTGATATATATTTTTACGCACATAATCCACAGAATGCATGTGGAAACTAGTGCCATTTACAAATCCCTTTAAAAATCGTGTGCTTTTTCTGTTTGCTACTTTGTATTCATTGTAATTATTAGTATTACCAGGTTTACTGTTTTTCCGTGCGGGCAGCTGCCAGAAATCCTCCGAGCAGCTCTCTGGTAAACAGCATTCACCTCTGAAGAGGCAGTGTTTCAGTTTGATCAATCTGCCTTCTCAAGAACAAAACGTACCTCCAAAAACATTGCTTTACTTTACCCCCAGCAGACCAACAGGTGGTTTTGAGCTCCACAACACAGCTCTTTTAATCCCGTTGAAGATTTTTAACGGGTTTTACTGCAAGTGTAACAGGGAGGAGGGCTGCACTGGTACAAGTGAGTGACAGAGGCCACCTTCCTTAAGGAGCCTCAGAAGTTCAATCCATTCACTGACTGGCTCATTCTTTGTTTCACTGTGCTACCAAACCTTCACCCCACATGAGAACTCCTTTACAACAGGGTTAGTAGATCACTTTAAAAACGTACCAATTTCTGTATGTACCAATGATTCTAATTATTAAAGTAAATCCCGATTCTTCCAAAGGTCGCTACCGCCTTGTTTATCTGCATTCCTGAGCCTCACCTGCCTTTAAAATGCCTTTTTTTTGGCCACAGGAATACCGAAGTGTTTTGAATGATGTGCATACTTGCGGTTTCCCTTTAGGCTAACATTAGTCATCTCAACCTGTCTGGAGGCTCAGAGACACTTGCATGGCATAAACACAGGTTTGATCCACGTGAGAATTTCTCTGCTGCACGATTAAAGGTGTTTTGTAGGGATGAGACATCACGGCCACAGCAGGCTTAATTAACTCGTTCAACGCCAAGTAACTTTAAAGATAATCCCAGGACTTCAACTCCAAATATAAAATAAAAAAAATAGACATGCATGCTTACAAGAAATACTTAAGATGGGTTTAGTGGTGTGGTAACTTTCATATACCACAAGAGTGGTCTGCAGTTCTGTGGAAGTTATCTTTAAATTATAATAGACCTATACAGTGTTAAGTTAAGTTACTTAATTGATCAGTTGATAGCCCAGTGTATGTTTTTCCTTGTTTAATGTTTTAGTTTTCATATTGCTCAGATATATTGGTTGCACAACAAATCCCTAATCATATTTGACAATATTCTGGCTTGCATAACATTGCTTGAGAAAGAACTGTATAAAATGCTAGAACATGCAACTCAAATCTTATTTGTAGGACTTAAAATTTATTTCTGCTTTCAAATGAATATTTTGGCCACGGACAGTGAAATATCCCACCCTGCTATCTTTACTTCAAAATGAGGAAGACCTCTTGTGTGATTAATGTTTTGCTTTAGCCGAGATTAAAAATACATTAAAAACTGCCTTAGTAAAGATTACACAATGATCCAATAGCCGTTCCATACTGAGCGTGACCAGAGAATCAAACTCGGCCAACAATTACTTTGCCTCCTGAAGTTTCCTTCCTTCTAATCAAGCTCAAGGTGTATTCTAATTGCCATCTAAAAGACCACCACCCAGGCCAGGGTTCACAAATTAATATACCCACATTTCAATCAACGTCTGTACGAAGATGCAGGGATGAAAAAGAAAGAGACAGACGGCAAAGAAATATTGAAAGCAGTAAGGAGGCCCATTGAGGCTTGTCCTTTGCTAACGCACCATTTGCCACATCCAATGGAATCCAACTCCCTAGCACAGCGCTCCGAGGCAGTTTAGATGCTATTAATTCTGTTTTGTGCTTATAAAAGGAATTTGAGCCATTTTAAGTATTTTATGGGCTTAAAATTAACACACCTGAACTTGTGACCTTAAAAGGTTTGTCTAAAGCTTTGACATAATGTGACATAATGATGAGCTTAAAACACCTGGAGTGGCTCAAACTACTAAATCAAAAGAAGTCATGTCTGGAGTGGAAGCTTCAGAGGGGGATTGGCAGTTAGTCACCAGACAACACAAGACACAGCGAGGCAGTGTTGTGCCCAACGCCATTCAGCCAGAAGGATCTCAGTGCAAGACCACTGAATGCGTTTCCGTTTGTCCTGGGACACTTCAAAAAAAGACAGATAGGAAAAATCCAATATGTCTTTACCTCCATTCTGGGTGATGTATCGTACCCACGGCAAGGCCTGGTACCCACTCTTCTCAATGATCTTCAGATAACGAACCTGGCAAAACAAGAAGACAACGGCTTACTTCATCTCCTTACAACTAGCTTTAGTACCTTAGGAGATTTAAGCAGTTCACAGATGACGTGATGTTTGTGGATGTGTGTTAATTACTTGAGGATTTGTACCAATAACCGTATAAATGTAAGCAAATTAAAAGTAATTCCTACTAAGAAGTCGTAGTCCACTTTTAAAGATTTTCAAGTCCTTCTTTATGTTTAACCCTGGTAGCAGAAGTCTAGAATAATATTTTAAAACAGAAATCTGAATACCATAAAACTCAAAACAAACTCTATCACAGACATCCATTATTTTATTGCAAATCTTAGGGTACCCCCCACAAATATTGTACACACTGTCAATACATATTTGAGCTCATATATATATATATATATAATTTCTCATTTTAGATAGACTGCAAGACACTTAGGATAGGTAGCACCCTAAGACAAAACGTGCAAGATGCACTTTCTGCAGGCTTCTACTCAAAACCGCAGCTGGAACCCAGAAAAACCTGCACCATGAGAACTTTTCACATACTTACAATAAAAACAAGGCACTATAAGGAAGCGGTTAAGAAACGTGAGATATTAATACGAATAGGGGAAATAGTACCCACCACTGCTGGGTAACATTTCACAGTTTTCTAGGTTGCGAAACTATAAAACACTGGCATCGATACCTTACAGCGTATTGTGTAACCCAAAATCGGCCAGTTTTTCTTCTGTTATTTTAGCTAGCAAGCCATCACCATAACTCTAAATAGTAAACAAATACTATGCACCAATTGTATTACAATAGCTGTTGCAATACACAGTATTAAACCATCGTTACCCCTTTAAGACCTGCTTGGGGCATATACCTTTAATAAATGTTACTTAAGCCCCTGCCCCTTTAGATTGTTCTGGACTGGCTGGCACAGTTCGGCTCAGTCCGGGAGAGCGAGAGATTTGTGAAGCATTGCAATGATACTGCTCCCTGGCAAGGACGGTGGAGGAGGGGAAAACGACTGCTGTACTGTAACAAGCCTTGTTAGGTTTAGATGCAACATGCATGTTGCATGAAACTGGAAAATATGCCAGACTGTGGGTAATTTGTAAGCAGTAACATAAGTGTTACTTGCAGCCCTGTGTGTGAAAGAGGAATGTTTATACTGGGGATCGCTGTACAGTCAGGCCTAGCTTTGCATCTCCACCCATGAAAAAGACTCCTTACATGGTCCATCTTAAATGTGACACACACACACAGCTACAGGAGAACGGCGAGATGAATTTTTTCAAACCTCCTGCGAGATGGAGGGACACCGGCCCTCCAGGACCGAGCTGTGCACCACTGCTATAGAACGAACACATTTTGCTTCATAAAGTCGAATGAAACCTGCTGAATAATGTTAACATATAGAATTACATACTGCTTTGTAGTTTTACCATATAATTAAAACGGAAAACTGACAAATTGAAAAAATGTGATAGTTTGAAAATCTAACATGAAATACTGTACTACTATTATGGCTTCCGGTAGAGTTTTGTAGTTTCTTTGATTACATGATGTTAAATAAAATATATATTTTTATTAAATGTCTCAATCCTAAGATACTAGGTGATGCAAAACGTTTGGTCATAGCTGGAGACTTCGGGTAAACGTATGATAAAATACTGGAAACTGGTTAGCTCACACAACCATTGCAACCTTTTAATGAACTCTCTCGTTGCCATATTTCAAAATTAAATGAAGAGTGGCAATCTGGTTGTGAGGCTGCAATATGAAGAGCGACACCATCATGATCCTTCTCAGATACTGAATCATGCACTGTGCAGCTGCAACCTTCAAATTAGGGATTTTTTTTTTGGTTTTGTTTGCAAAAAGCAAGTTGGTAAAGATTCTTTGCCATGCATGATCAGTTACAAATGGATGGAAAGTAGAAGTTACAGATACTTCATGCAAATAAGAACAGAACAGCGTGTAAACCACAAAGCATCCCCTGACCTCAAGGGCACACACAGTATCCTTGTTGCACAACATTTCTCACTCTTTTTTTGTGTGTGCGTTTCCCAGAATTACACATTTGTATTTGTTTTATTTATACTTGTGTGTGAGAGCGGCAGAGAGCAGCATCGTTTGAAATAACAGATGCACAAAATTCAAAAGATGAAAAAAGGAAAGTCTTCAACGTCTCTCTAAATGAAGCAGTACCTTGAGAATGTGCTTTTTGCAGCTGGCATGCTGGTACAAAATGTAGTTTGAAAGGGACTGTCCTACAAGACCTTCAGAAAAGGGTACTGAAACTAGGCAGGACAACCTACTAACTCTTTCAGTATTGAGATTTTGACAGAACGACCCATATACTGTGTTATATATATATATAGACACCTACATACATACATACATACAAGTAACGTAACTAAATTAGTGTACTGTTCTGTTTTAAGTAGAGTTATCTTTCCTAGACTACTAGAGCATCTGGAGTTTTGTTTTATCTTTTAGACTGATTTTTATTATATGAGAGTAGCTGTTATCTGCTTCATGCAAACACTGCACTCGGCTTTCGCCAAGATAAAATCACATGGTGGGGCCCAATCAAGATGTAGCTTCGCTGTAATTTATGAGCCTTCAATGCTTTTCCTCCACCAGGTAAAGTGGATTTCCTATTGGCCCGTTGTTGATGGCTGAAGTGTAACGCTGGCTATTTGCCACCTCCTTGGCGCATCAGCACACACAATGGTAGCAACGCTGGCTCCAGGGATCAACCGAATCCAGGCTCTGTCACTGCCAACCGTGACCGGGGGTTCCTAGGGGGCGGCGCACAATTGGCCGAGCGCCGCCCGGGTAGGGAGGGGTTAGGGCAATGCCGACGGATGGACATCATCAGTGCATACAAGTCTTTTTTAAATGATATGCCCTGCATATCAAGGGTGGGGCCTCCTTAAGATCACTACACACCATGTTGGCTTGTCCATACAGTAAAAACAGAACAGAAAGCATGTCTAGAGTTTTTTTTGTATATATATTTATATATATATATATATATTTATATATATATATATATATATATATATATATACAGTACTGTGCAAAAGTTTTAGGCAGGTGTGAAAAAATGCTGTAAACTAAGAATGCTTTCAAAATAGACATGTTAATAAATTATATTTATCAATTAACTAAATGCAAAGTGAGTGAACAGAAGAAAAATCTAAATCAAATCCATATTTGGTGTGACCACCCTTTGCCTTCAAAACAGCATCAAGCATCAATTCTTCTAGGTACACTTGCACACAGTTTTGAAGGAACTCGGCAGGTAGGTTGGCCCAAACATCTTGGAGAACTAACCACAGTTCTTCTGTGGATTTAGGCAGCCTCAGTTGCTTCTCTCTCTTCATGTAATCCCAGACAGACTCGATGATGTTGAGATCAGGGCTCTGTGGGGCCATACCATCACTTCCAGGACTCCTTGTTCTTCTTTACGGTGAAGATAGTTCTTAATGACTTTCGCTGTATGTTTGAGGTCGTTGTCATGCTGCAGAATAAATTTGGGGCCAATCAGATGCCTCCCTGATGGTATTGCATGATGGATAAGTATCTGCCTGTACTTCTCAGCATTGAGGAGACCATTAATTCTGACCAAATCCCCAACTCCATTTGCAGAAATGCAGCCCCAAACTTGCAAGGAACCTCCACCATGCTTCACTGTTGCCTGCAGACACTCATTCGTACGATCTCCAGCCCTTCGCTAACAAACTGCCTTCTGCTACAGCCAAATATTTCAAATTTTGACTCATCAGTCCAGAGCACCTGCTGCCATTTTTCTGCACCCCAGTTCCTGTGTTTTCGCATAGTTGAGTCGCTTGGCCTTGTTTCCACGCCGGAGGTATGGCTTTTGGCCGCAAGTCTTCCATGAAGGCCACTTCTGACCAGACTTCTCCGGACAGTAGATGGGTGTACCAGGGTCCCACTGTTTACTGCCAGTTCTGAGCTGATGGCACTGCTGGACATCTTCCGATTGCGAAGGAAGTAAGCATGATGTGTCTTTCATCTGCTGCAGTAAGTTTCCTTGGTCGACCACTGCGCTCACGGTCCTCAACGCTGTCCGCTTCTTTGTGCTTCTTCAAAAGAGCTTGGACAGCACATCTGGAAACCCCTGTCTGCCTTGAAATTTCTGCCTGGGAGAGACCTTGCTGATGCAGTATAACTACCTTGTGTCTTGTTGCTGTGCTCAGTCTTGCCATGGTGTATGACTTTTGACAGTAAACTGTCTTCAGCAACCTCACCTTGTTAGCTGAGTTTGGCTGTTCCTCACCCAGTTTTATTCCTCCTACACAGCTGTTTCTGTTTCAGTTAATGATTGTGTTTCAACCTACATATTGAATTGATGATCATTAGCACCTGTTTGGTATAATTGTTTAATCATACACCTGACTATATGCCTACAAAATCCCTGACTTTGTGCAAGTGTACCTAGAAGAATTGATGCTGTTTTGAAGGCAAAGGGTGGTCACACCAAATATGGATTTGATTAAGATTTTTCTTCTGTTCACTCACTTTGCATTTAGTTAATTAATAAATATAATCTATTAACATGTCTATTTTTGAAAGCATTCTTACTTTACAGCATTTTTTCACACCTGCCTAAAACTTTTGCACAGTACTGTATATATATATATATATATATATATATATATATATATATATATATATATATATGTGTATGTATATATTGAGCACAGTAGTTTATGGAGACACCTTAAACACTCCCTGCAAAGAAACGTATTTTAAAATAACAACTTGAGCTACTTCAACAGTCTAGACATTCCTGCTAAAAGAAGCAGCCTTGCTTGAGAAGCTAATTTCATGTTCCAGCTGAAAGGATGGACAGCCAATCAATCATCTGCAGTCCCTCCTCTGCTGGCTCTCCTTTTATCTGGCAATGCCAGCCCACTCATTACTGACCAGAAAACCAGGATTTTCTATGTGGGTACTGATTAGCCGGCTTCAAGGCTGGCACGGTTCTTTAAAGATCTGAGTTCAGATCGCATGCAGACTAGCTTCAAAAAAAAAAAAAGGCAGATTTAAATTTGGATGCCCGCCTGCTAAGTGAACCAGCCCTAGTAAGATGTCATCATTTAAAATCACGTTTTTCTTTTGTTGTGATTGCAATTGATCTGATGTTTCAAATGTTTTTTCTCTCAAATACGTTTAGTCCCTCATACTGTACTTGGAATACATTGCTTGCAAGTTTTTATATTCCCTACGTGAACCACTTCTGAATAGATAATAGATGCTTATGGGTTGTATTAAGGAAATTTAACTAGGACCTGTGCTTTAGCTAATGATTTGTCCGTTAAATGCTCACGTTACAGGTACGGGTACGGGTACAGGTACTTGAAGGAGTCAGTACACCACCAGGACAGTCGTGGATGGGTCGGATGTTGGACAGATGCTGTACAAATCTGGAGAGAGTCAAACTGACCAGGAAAAGTGAAAGTGACAAGGGAAGGGGGAGAGAAGACATGTGAAAGAAGCACTGGCAAGCGTACGGAGATCTACAGTTATCAGAACAAAAATGGAGCTGGGGCAGCTGGCTCATTTCTACCTTATGATGACTGTCTGGAGACGGGGGGAGCATATGTATAACTTCAGCGGCTTTTGCAACATGCTCCGAGTGGATTTCTATTTATTAAAAATAAAAAATCAGGAAAACAAGTTTCTGATACGCATCATCTCTATGGTTTATTTAAAAAAGATCATCCGTTTTTCCTAGACTTCATAACAGTTTATTTATTCAGACACATTGGAAGATAGTGTATTTATATAGGATCATGTATTCCAATTAAATCATGTTAAATTACAAATATAACAAATTAAAACAGCTAAAAAGTACATCTCTCAATGCGAAATTGGAGTGGAAAGGGAGGTTATAGTCTGCACGTGTAGGTCTTTTTTTAAAGAAGCAAGGAGGGAGAAAAATACATGTATATATTTAATATAAACGCGGCTGTAAAAAATAACCATCGTCCTAAAAATGACCTTTAAAATTAAAAACCTAGACTTGGAAGCTGCTAGTTTTTTCACTCAAATTGTATCTTGATTTTTTTTTTGAAGTGGCAACACAGCGTCTCGCAGAACGTCTAGACGGAATTAAAAATACTGTATCAATCGGATAATCACACAGAAACAGATTTTACTCTTAATGTACAAATCTCTCTCGCTGTGGTTTGCATCTCTTTCATTAAAGCGCAGAATCACTGTTCGATCCTATAAAAAAAACAAAAAAAAAATACTGTATTTAAGTCGTGTGATGTTCCAACGCAGTTGGCTGGGGATGTAAGGCTCCGTCCTAAAATGCAATAATGATGCTCTACCGATAGTCTCTATTTAAACACTGCTTTCATCCTTTCATTAGAGCTAAGACGCTCCTGGTCTGCAGCATAAGCATACCGAGGTGATCCTACACACACACACACACACACACACACTCTGCCACAACCAGCTGGCACAAACTACTGGCAGCAATAAATAAGGCTCTATGAAAAGCGTGAGCCCCTGGGTACAGCATGAACAAATCAAGATAGCAGGGGGGGGTGCATTTGTGTTGTAGATAAAGCTCTAGGAAGCCAAGTCAGGCTCAGCCCTGTACTCAATGACTCACAGGCAATGACAATGCACAGAAACGCAAGAGGCATTCGAGAGACGATGTTCTGCTGTCTATTAATCATAAGCTCTCAGTTTGAACCATTCAAGGTCTATGGATGATCTGAAGATGATGCATGTGGCATGTGGTTTCTGACAAGCCTTCAAACTGCCACAGGCATTTACTAATAACCAACACATGGCAACAAAGGTCCCTCACCCCCTAAAACACATGCTTTTTTATTATTTTAAAAGCAAAGCTGGTCATCTCCTTGAATTCTGCTTTAACGGCCCTCCATACGAGTTACCATTATATTGAGTAAAAATATTTGTTTTTTCTATAAAGACTGACTATAAGCACCCTTCTGGTTCGTTTTAAACTACTGATACACCTAATGTTTCCTGTTGAAAAAGCAATCAAACAGTTGCCAGGATCAAGCGATCAAGGATCACTTTGTTATTCATGCCCTCTATTTCTGCACAAAAGCAATCTCTGTTTACTGCATTGCACTGATGGGTAAAATGATCAGCCTTATTACATTTGATAGTACTTACTGCACGAACACACTTTTAGCGTAGACATAAGAAGCACGATTCTCCGGATCATGTCAACTAAGCCGTGAAATCCCGATAATGGGTTAAGACGGAATATTGCAAAGACAAGATGACTTGAATCAGTCCCTGGAGGGCAGATGGAACCGCTGGATTTGGTGCAGTGCCCATCTGACCTCAAAAATAGTCTTCTGGCATCGAGCCACACGGAAGATGACCGCCGTGCAAGAACGCAAATGGTCCATGGATTGCGTGGGTGGTTTTCCTAACCCCCAAATGTCACCATCATCCTCTGAAAAATGCTGATGCGTTTCCATACAGCCTTTTCCTAAATCGACCCTCAAATTATAATAATTGCTTTTCTCTTTTTTAAGAGGATTCATTCTCGAGGCCCTGGGGGGGTTAGGGAAGTGGGTTTTAACACATCTGTTTAAAAGGGTACAAATCCAAGCTTTTTAAAAAAGCATTTTCTTACATAAACGATCTTTCGGTATTGCTAGAAGTACCCTTTCCCTCCCTTTCATGCATCTGCTCCCACAAAGTTTCCAGTAAAGAACATGACTGTAAGGCTCTGGTATGGTCTGCAGTATTACCTGCACTAGTGCCACACAGCCCAACAGCAGCAAAGCAACAGCAATTCTGAGAAACACAAACTAGCTTTATGCGCCTGCTTTCAGGAAAATAAATAAAACGCAGTCTTATGCAAAATACAGGACCTGATTACATGTATAAAAGAGAAAAATGGCCTGATGTGGCTTTCTACCCCTTTTCATAAGAAGTATAAACCCCTAAACTGCAGTGTAATTGTCCTGAGCAACTTCCCTTTATACCAGCGTGATAGAGGCTGCAGGCTGTGTTTTACAACCCAAATATGCACCATAGCGTGCATTTAGTGGTACAGCATATGCTTTGATATATAGCATATCTAATTAAGACTCTGATTACGCGGGCCGAGCTTTTCATTTATAATATAAATATGATGCTGCGGTGACGCTGCACAGCAGTTGGTCAGAACAGAGCAGGTTCTCTGTAATAAGAAAAGGCCTGCATGTTTTAAAGCACTGGTAATGCTAACTGCAGCTCCAATATGTACTGTGAAGGCTATAAAGAAAGCCACAGAACCACTTGTACTTTTTAGCCCTGTACAGACTCTAGAAGGCTGATGAGAGGGGCTAGGCGCTGTTGAAAACACTGGTGGTGGTAGATGAAATTCTGATCTGATATAAAAGCAAACCCAATTAAAATGATTTGCACCTTTAAACATGGGGTGTTGGACCCCTAGCTAGAAAAACTAATTCCAGGTTCCAGCACAGAGCTGCTGCTCAACACAGAGATCCAATACTGGAACTTGAACCAGATACGTGTACATGGTACAGCTTTGATTGCATTGGATTGGCTTAACTAAAAGAACTTGCTGTCTGAAGTCGAAACAACAAGATCGGATTGCATTTCAAAACTGAAAGAATGCATCACTAATACATACTTGTGGCCGAATCCCCGGAGGTGGACGCTATAATTAATCATGTTTCTCTCTACTGCAATTACAGCTAATTTTACTCCAGGGCATTGCGTAACTTTAAATTCATTTTAAAAATACTCGACGGTTCAGGGGAAGCACTGTTCACATGATGAAGGTTTTGATGAAATAAAAGGAAAAATTGATACAGGTAACTTTACACTAATCAGAAACAATTCACCACAGCCATGCAATGCAACGATACAGACTGCAAACAGATATTCAGCAGACGAAGACTGCTGGCAAGCTAATCTGATGTATGCCTAGCTATCGAAGGTTTAAAAACTGCAGCGCTACTGCTAACTGTAGCCTGTTTAAACGGTTACCTTACTGAATTTCATCATTTGTGTTTTCCATCCTCTTACTGATACAGTGCAAGTGTTTAGTCCTGGCATCTGTTTCAAAAGCAGTTGACAAACCACATCAGGGCACTATTGTATTCCCATCTGAACCACACTTCAGAGGCTGGCAAATTCTGTACGTCTACCTGTCCACAGACAAGCGATGTGCCATTTCGAGGTTCACTAGCTCATTACCACTTCCCTCACTTCCTTAAAAGGGAAATAAAGATTTTGATTTATTTAAAACTGCCTTTTAGATGTGTTTTTTTTACACGCTGTGACCTGCAAAGCTAACTTTGTAAGTACATATTTAAGAGACAAAAACTGCCTTTAGCCAATGAGATGGTGTATTTTGTGTTTTACTGTGTTTGAACAGCACAAGGCTCTAGCACCACAGAGGCAAAAAAATATATACAATTCAGAACTCAATTTTGGTTTTTTACCTACCTTACTCAAACTGTTCCAAGTGAATTACATTTTATGTACACCAGAGTTCACTGCATTGGTAGATTTCACTTCCTATTCTGGTTGTTAAAGTAGCATTGTAATTCATCAACTTATAAAACAATCCATGTGTTTGTAGTTATTGGACAAAGTGTACAACTGTGAAGCACGGCAGCTTTCGTTGAAATGCTGTTGCTTTCGTCAATGGCAAAACAGTGCCATCTTGTGGTCATACGTGTGCATTACCGCAACAAGAGGTGCACAGCAGTATTAATACTAACTTGGATTCCTGATGTTGTGAAATAGGGAATTTCAAACTTCACACTTATGGGCGGCTTTCCTTCTTTATCCTCAGCCTCCACGCTCGGCAAGCCAAAGTGGGCTCTCATCAGGTACTCCTTCCCTCCCTTTAAAGCCCAAATAAATACAGATTAGCATGGTGGAACAGGGCAATGCATTATATGCAAAAATGAACAAGGTTACTGCACAGGACAATAGCTGTGCTTCCACCAATAGACACAAAGCAATGGCATCAGTCGTGAACACATTTTACATTAAACACACTATTATTAAAAGACATTAGCAATCAACTATAACACATTGGTCAGCATGCATTGAAAAATAACCACAGACAAACTGAGAGCAACCAATAAAAATAAGGAAATGTTTTAGTTCCAGGTACAGCGTGACACGCTATAACCCAGTCTTGAGTTCAGCTAAAGGATTTCATTGGAGGAGAGAGACTCTTTCTACATATAAAAGGCAGCTATGCATGTCTACGTCCTTACCGGGAATGATTTCACAGACCAGACTATCTCGCTGTTCTCGGGAATCCATTTCACGTTGCCCACTGTGGTTTTAAACTTGGGCGAGTCAGCGTCGGTTGGAACGGGAATGTGGATTTCAACGTTGTTGGCGGTGGATCTGCGTTTAAACTGACTTTTAGCCTGTTGTAAAAGAAGAAAGGCAGAAGCGGGTGTTAGCATCTATAGCAAACTTTTTTTTTCTTTTGTTTTGAGTCGACAGGGATTAAATCACATTGTTATCTTTAAAAAGAAAAGTTAGTTACAGAACTAAACAAAAGCTAAATCATTTTAGTTGCAGCACCCCCGTGACAAGTCTGTACATGAATCTCTGGCTCAGGCCCACAATGCATCTGGGTGTTTCGGTTAACATTGTAGCATCAGCCTGACAGACTTGTCCGAAGGGTTAATGAATCTTCCGTGTAGTCATGGCTTAGCAGTTTAGTGCGTTTCCAACAGATCAGCTTCATTCTTTAGATCCATTTCTAAAGGCTTTTATTAGGCATGACAGAACAGGCATGGCGGCTTCCTGCAGCGTCTGCAATG
Organism: Acipenser oxyrinchus oxyrinchus; assembly: GCA_030684275.1. Lineage (NCBI taxonomy): Eukaryota > Metazoa > Chordata > Actinopteri > Acipenseriformes > Acipenseridae > Acipenser > Acipenser oxyrinchus. The sequence goes on from CM060272.1 coordinate 2,816,198, forward strand.
AGCTCCTGCAATGAGTGCCCGGACAGAGCAGCATAATCACTCCACTGCACGATCAGGGGGAGGAAAAATCCAATCTCAACAAACAGGAAAATCACGACAGCGGCATAACGTAGAGCGCCGAGTGCAAACACCACCGCTACAAAATCAAAGAACAGAAGAAAAGTTTGGGAACGAGAAAAGGCCATTTGGCCCATGGAGGCCCTGTGCATACCTTTCTCCCCTACTGATTTTAAAAACACAGTATGTAAGCATGCCTTTGCTATAAAGACGAGATCGCACAACTCCCAATGTGAAAGGGTGTCTGCACTGCTTTGTTAGAGATCTGCAGGATTTCTGATCGCTCACCTTGATCATGTACTCGATGCGGCTGTGCGAGTGCTTCTCAATCACCGATTCAATCCAGATCAACGGCTTCACCTGCCAATGACAAAACGCTGCAATAAAAATCCTAAACTCCACTTGGAGGAGCAATGCTTTAAAATCTATTTAACTGTGTTAGCATTGCTGCGTGCCCCTCTGCTCTGTGTGCTACAAAGTGTTCGATGCTTCTCTTATTTCTGCATCTGCAAATATTTAAAATACAACGCTGTACGCCAGGGATGGAAATAACACTCCCATTGCATAGCGGTTTGATCCATTCCTGGTTTTACTATAGTTTAATAAGACACACATGAGCTTACCTGAACACTGTGGCTAATTGAGCTTGTATTAAAACCTGGAGTGGGTGAAACTGCTATGCAACAGGAGTCTTATTTCCATCCTAGTAGATGATCTGCTATATCCTGTTGTCCGATGGCCAGCATTGTCTTTGAAATGTCTGCATATTCCAAAACCAGGTATAAAAAGCAAGCAAAGAACCAAAACACCTTCAACTGGGACCATTCACAAACAAAGAACAGTTTCCACTGCAAACATGACAGCCTTGAGCACAGTGAGAGGGTTATATTAACTCCACTACAAATCAAGAAGCATCGGTATATCACTTTGCAATGACTTTACACCACGGCAAACAGAGACGCAGTCAGGGACGTTCTTACATGGGTGTTGAGACGGTAGGACATGAGCTCAAACTCGCCATCTGGTGGAATGAATGAGATGGTGCGGTCGTTCTCAAAGCGAGACAGACGCACACACTGGTGGAACTTCACGTCTTCCAGCTCCACAGACTTGCTCTTTCCTCCTGATCGCGGGGGCAGAAACAGAGGTTAGAAGAGTTATCAGAGACACGGCTAAATGGCAAAGGGATTCATGTAAAGTGCTCACTGAAATCAGCCTATCCTAAAACTATTGTATTAATACATTAACCTAGATATTGCTCAGAGGCTCGGTTTCATAATGAATATAGTTGGAATCTTGGCTAGAACTATAAAGCGTAACCATGCGGTTTATTGAAAAGTGAACTCACGGCCAGTATTGTCAAACAGGACTTTGTCGTTGAGTCCCAGTCTGAGCTCAGGCATGCCTGAGAGGAACACTCGCATTTTGATAGAGCCCACGATCTCACTGCGCAGCACATTCCCATTGGCACTGACCTGCAGCAAACAAGAGAAAAAAATAAAAACAGAGTTCCTATACAGGTCTGAACTGTTGAAAAGAGCTGAACACTCAATCATGTGGTTCTACAGAAAACATAAGGGAGCTTATTTGATCACCCTATAGTATACTGTGCCACAGGCACACCTGCATTTCACAGCACTGTGGAATCCATCTGAATTGCATCAACTGCCTATCCGTGGTGACACTAAAAAGGATGATGTGATTCAGGTTTAACAAGCAGGATCATGCGGACAAGTCCACTGTACCGAATTCACCTGATTTTATTTGGGTTCAATTCAAGACAGCTCAAGTTTAAACATGTTTCAGATTGACTTTACGTTTAGATCCAGCCAAGCAATAGTCACAACAAGCAATGCTCTCACAGTACTCAGTATGTAATTAGTTAGCGTAAAGGTTAATCTTATTACACATCCTCCCCCAGAAAGTACAAAGAAGGCCCGTGACTAGCTGGGTTTCTGAAAGCACTGCATACCAGGAGATTAACAGATTCGATCACGTCCAGGAACACCTCATTTTTCCTGTATTTGATGCCCTCCGATCTCCAGGAGACAGCGTTGGTGACAGTGGCTGGAGGACGAGGGGCCCCTGTGTCCAGTTTGTGTCCCTCCTGGGTGATGTACCTGAAACAATAAAGCACAACGTTCAACAAAATCAAATGAAAAAAAACACAACACATTGCCCTGAATCCTATCGCATCAAACTAAATCTTTAGACTTTACACAACCTACACTGGCAAATACAAGTTACTTACTCCTGAAGGATTTTACTATCGGTCGTTTGAGGGTATCCAAAATCCATCAACTCGTCCATCAGCTCATAGACGATAACAAAATTATCCCGAATGCTCTCTTCCTCCAGCTCCTTGAAATACTCCGAGAACACCTGCAACAGAACGAGAAGTCCGGGTCAGAAATGTGAAACAGAGCAATACATCACTCTTGCAATAAGATGCTTCCATTGAGTTAACACTCAAACCTCAACAAACCTCCGTTCTGTCCGTTACCTCATGCGGTCCTTGGAGGTGAATGCTAGTAACAAGAATCTGAGATAATGGGTTTCTACCTACAGTATACAGAAGCAAGCTACTGAAGTGTAATGGTACGCAATGCAAATAAATGTGTTGTCCTTCATCAAACACAGATGCATGTCTGATTAAAGGCAGTGGAGTCTGTAATAAAAATGAAAGGGAATGCTGACCTGACAGTAATAAAGCTCACCGTGACAATCTTGTAGAGAAAGGAAAACACCAAGGACACACACGCGTTCTTCTTGGAGGTAGCAACAACTGATAAGCAACTTGTTAAGAGAATCAAAAGGAATCAGACAGGATATTTGATTTCAATGCAGGTAGCAGCAAACCATTAGGATTGGTGCAAGTCATTTAGGACTTACAACACCCAATAAAATAAAATAATATGTATATACTGTCCCCCTTGTCCCGCCCCGCATTCAGAACGACAGCTTGACCTACCGTTAACATATTAAGCAAAATCTTAAATGCAACATCCTGAACTGGCTGCTCAAGGCAAGTGAAGTAAATCATATTTTCTGCAGTTTGTGGTTGTTGTATGTTGTGGATTTTGTATGTTTTTATAGCTAAGATCCCACACGAATGAAGCATTGGGTTCAGTAAAGCAGCCTTAAAAGGATACGGTACAGATTGTTGTGTTTGATCCACATGAACCGGACCCCTCCATGCGCCAGAATAGGGGAAAGCGTTCCTTCTTCCTCCTTGTCCATTAAAATGGGCATGAAGTGCTCGATCTCCGACATGTCCACATCACCACGGTAATTGCGACAGATCAGGACCTGAAAAAAGAAAGCGCTACTGTTCAAACTCCTAAGACCCTAAATACTGTATTCAGCAAACTGCCTATTTGTCCTGCATAAGTCTGCACATATCTGATGTCTTGGGCTTTGGTTTGTATTGCCTGAACTGGTTACTGCACAAGAAAAGCTACTGCCTGTCACGTGGGACTGTGATCAGCTGACCCTCAGGTGCTCAGCGTTCTACTGCAGAAAGACCACAGGAGTCCAGTGTTACCACAGCAACCAAAAACACAAAACACTTAGCTACTTTTTATGGCCATTAAAAAAATAAAAATAAAAAGATCTGAACAATTAGGTTGTGACTTTCCCCAGCACAGGACTTAAATACTGTTTACCAGATGTAGGCAACTGTTCTTTTGTAGCAAAATAAGGTTCCCATTACAACGGGCTTTAAGACAATACAGTCTTTACAATAAGACTAATATACAAGGATCTCTAAACCTGGTGTAATTTCCAGGAAACAGATTACTTTACATAACTGATGCAAATAAGACTAGGTGCGGCTGTTTCCCCAGTCTGTAATCGTGTGGAATTACTCGCTCGTCCTGTTAGCAGCGTTTAAGCTAGAGGCGCAGTAAACTGTCATCCGGATCCACGTGTTTTTCCACAGTAAGAAATGATCCAGTTACAAGTACAGCAACAGTACATTCATCTTTCAAGAACCAATGCAGCTTTCTTAAAACCCACTGCTTGACCACTTTTTGTTTTTTCAATAAAACAGAACAAATGGGCGTTTCAAGACTCTTTCACGGACTAACAGTACTATGTTTATTAAGGTATCTACAATATACTACCAAAACATAAAAAAAATTTAATTTTTTTTTTTTAAAAACTAACGTGTGTGTTTTAATGCGCTTTTGTTTACCGACAACCACTGGGGCCCCGTTAACAGCCGTTTTCATTTTTAATGTACTGTTTCCTAAATTGATTCCTGTTGAGTTTTTTTTTTTTTTTTTGTAGGTTAAAATTAACATGTTTTCAATGTGTCATACGTCAGTGTTATTGAATCATCCTAACCCGTTATTTAACTGCTGTCTGACTAATCATTGCATAACATATTTAATACGATGACGTGCCCCATATTTTATTTTATTTTTTTACAATGGGCAGTGGCAGGCAAATTAAAATAACACATGCAACTATCATAAAATTATAAACTAACGAACCTTTTGCAGAGTATAACGTCGATCTTAAAGGCTTACTAGGCGTATCGTGCAAAATATGACAGATGCAAGGCAGTTGATTGTGAAACAATATAAACATTCTCAATGGATATCAATACCGACCACCCCATATCTCGCTGTCTCAGTATCTTACCTTCCCTTTCAGGTCCAGTACATACACCGCACTGGCCGACATCCTGGTTCGAGTGATTACTAATTAATTCAGATGTAAGATCGGGTAACTATTTTTAACGAATAAAACGGTTCCATGTATTCCAATATCTATCAACAAGAGCCGCTGCTCGGCGCACAGTCGCACACCGGAAACAGAAAGGCTCCGCTTCCTGTTCTACCCTGCCTGTAAAGATTTTTTTTTTGGTATCTATGGTGATGCCGCTGCACAAGCAGTCAAGTTCCGCAGCGTGGCGCTGTTCTCCTGTCTTGTGGAGTTTTTTTTTTTTTTTTTACTGTAACTATAATAGAGTAGACCAATTCATAAAATTGCATCAAGATTTTGAAAACAAATAACGGTCTGGTGTTTATAGCAAATTATATTGCGTTTCTATGGGTCAAAATGCATGTAACATGTTTGTGTTTTTTTTATTGAATTTTAAATACCCTTTGTTTACAACTCCCCTAACCCCTTAAGCCTTAAGGTACACAAGCAATTCAGCGGTTGTAAAAATATAGTTTAAAAAAAAAAAAAAGTTTCTTGTTAAAATACATTTGAGAGTGACTCGATAATCATCAGAAGGAAACTGACGATTTGGATGACAGGATCAACCCTGTGTCGTGCACCTCATTGCAAAAATAAGAAAGTTGGCATCTGTTTTGGGAGTGGGACGCATATGTCCCCTTTACCTTAAATGCTTAAGGCTTGCAACTATGGGCAGGTCTGCTACCAAGCAGCTCTTGAAAGCTCAGGTTTGTGTACAAACTTAATACAGCAGAGGAAATTCAGACTAAACCTGATCCTGAACAAGTATTGTCTAGATGTAGAGTGAACCACCCCTTGTCCAGGGTATGTGTTATGCTTGCAGAAGTGTTGCATTGTTAACCTGTCAGTGTATGTTGTTAGTTACTCCATCACTGAATCCTACCACGTTACACAATGCATATCTCTTGTACACAATAGTGGCAATTGTAATTCTGGGTGATATAACTTGACCAACCTATGTGTTCTTTAAATGGGTATCAATTACTAAGCAGCACAAGACTGGGTTATAGTAGAAAGCAAGGGTAATTAACTTCAGGCATTAAATTAGCTTGATTTAAAAAAAAAAAAAAAAAAGTTATGATAAAATACACAAGGTAGTAGTTTATTTAGTTATACATTTTTTAATTGGTTTCATTAAATATTCTGGTTAAAAAAACCAATTTTCCTAATTGGAATCTAAACAAAACAAGTTGTTTTAAATAGCCAGAAAAGGTTTTCAAACATTTTAATAAGACACCATAACAATAAAACAACTGGGATGTTTATTTCAAATGTACAATAACATAATCCCCAAATAACTGAAAAAGTATTACAATGATACTTCAGTTTCAAAGTATTTCCATCACTTGCTTCTAGTTTTCAGCACTTTATTTTCGATGTATTCTTTACTGTAATCTTTCACAAAATGATTACATGTGGTTGAAAGAAAAAGCTTGCGAGGTAAAAGAAAACAGGTCAAAGCACAAATGTTCATGTTTATTTGGTCCAGCTGACTTTAGGAATGTCGTAATGCTCAGTCAGGTTGTCCAGATGTCTGTTAAAGTCCTACAAAAAAAACAACAACAATTACTGGCAACATTCAGTACTTCATGTATTAATCATCTGATAGATAAATAATTTGCATCATGATAAAACACACACAGGGATTCCTGCCTCCTCTAAAAGGGGTCGGGAGGGGATTTAGCCTTGATTAAGATGTCTCTGCTGTTCACCTAATGATCATCATAAGATCAATAACAGCCAAACTATTAACCTCAGATTAAAGTCTATTACACATGCAGGCGCATTGGAAAGTCTCCCCACCCAGTGACTAGAAATGTCTGTGCATCGGCAATCTTACTCTTAGCAAAATGCCATTTATTTAACTCTGCATCAGTGCCAAAGACACTGAGGTCTAAAAGTATAAAATTATGTTTTTCTCTTACCTCAACTCTCTGTTTATGGGTCTTTGATGCTTTGTTTAATATTCTTTCCATTTGCTGCAGGATTAGAGCATACAAAAAAAATCATATTTTTCCTTTTTTTTTTTAATTTACAGGTCAAAGTTTATCTAGTTACAGACAAAAACTATGTTTATTGCATTAAGCTTCAATCATTCAGTACAATGAATGGGCAGTGGTGAAATGTGGCTAATTGGTTTTTTTTTTGGGGGGGGGGGGGTTGGACTGTATTTAAACAGACAAATGTGAAAGAAAAGAATGTCCATACTTTATTAGCATTAGGTTGCATGGAAATGAACTGAGTTGCAAACACTGTGTGAGGTTTTTAATTGCAGAGCTTGGACGAAGGGTACAGCACGTAACACCTTACCCGTTTTTCTTGCATTTTATCAAATGCAATCTGGGCAGGAGTCCTTTTGTCAAGGGTTGTTTTCTTGGACTCCTTTTCATCATCCTGGTTGTTCATGATCTGTTCCATACGCTTCTTGCTTTCCTTGTCCTTCTTCTTTTTCCTGTTAATAAACAGAGAGTTACCAAATACGCTGAAATCAATACATGCGCACGTTAGCTTGATCTGTGCGGTATGAGTGACCTACACGCTACTCGTTTAATTTGCACTTAATTACATTTTTTGCATAATAAAAGGTATTTGTTTTTTTAAGATAAAAGGCTGTCACATTTGTGTTCAGCGGATAAAGTTACAGAATTTGAGTTGCCAGCCTATTTAATATTTATCTCCAGTGGTAGTGCTGTAGGTGGACAGTCTTTACGTACTTATTTGGTTAAGGAACCGGATGTGTGCCTTTCTTTCTAAGCCTACTTACATTATTATACAGCTTAACGGAATTACGGTATCCTTACTTTTTCCCCGAAGACAGACCGTCCACGCCTTTCAGTTTTAAACTTCCCTTCTGAACGCTCCCATACTCCGCCGCCGTCTTGCCCGTGTTGTTATTTTTCTGCCCCGATGGGAAAGGAAACGGAATTACATCACGGGACTGCGTGCGCACTCCTTCCGCTGTAGCTCGACATCAAGCAGCTGGCTTTGGGAAATTACTCCGCTTAAAACGATGCTTCCCAATGTTTTGTATCTGATGGGCTTTAGTTATACTTTCGTTTGTGCAAGACACGATTTGGTTTTATTTACCATTGAAATCCGTGTTTCACAGAAAGCACAATTATGAATTTTATTCCCCTAATAAACCCCAATGTATTTTGTAGTTCATGACAACAGCGAAGTGTGTTCGCCATACTCCAGCCTCCAGCCTCCAGCTGTTAGCTTGAATGTTTCCTACCCAACAACAACCATGCAATCGGCAGTTTAACTTAACGCCGACCAATTACCTCCGCCAGTTCACCTGTGCAGCAGCATCTGTAGGGGCTCGGGTTTCCATGGAGATAGTGGAGCGCGGGGTTTGTATTGAGTTGGCCCGTCTTGATATTGTTGACATTGCTAGGTGTGTTTTTAATGCTACAGCTCTGGACAATTTTAACATCAAATTGTCATTTGTAAACCTCAATCTTCTGGAATACTTGGTCACAAAATACACCAGGGAAAAAAAAATAATAGCAGAACTTAAGGCCCTGTTGTTAAGGAGAGAAACACAACACTCAGTTCTTCAACTTGCACAAATGGAAAATGGAGGACGAACCAAAAGCGTGGGAAGAGCTTCCGCGCAAGGTATGCTATCAAACTTTCTGTTCGTTCGTTTTGCAGGGATGGAAATAAACTCTTCTTGCATAGCAGTCTCGTCCAATCCAGGTTTTAATACAAGCTGATTGGGCAGTGTGAATGGCAGTGTGATGTTCTGATTGGGCAGTGTGAATGGCTGCGTGATGTTCTGGTTGGGCAGTGTGAATGGCTGCGTGATGAATAATGCATCATTTTACACAGAGCATCATGAAGACAACTATTTTTTGTATCTATTGAGTGACAGGACCCCATCAAGGTGGATGTTGTCTGTGCGGAGGATCCTGAAAATAACATAGAGGAGTCCACTGCTGCATCAACATCCGAGGATAGTGAGCAGGTTAGTTAATGCACCCCTAACTGATTTGCTTTTCGTATGCTCCTGGGACTAAAGTGACAGACTGGCAGGACTTCTGTTACAGTTAATAAGATGTGCATTATATACTGCAAGTGGCTGACATTACCTCTGTGTTAAGATTTGTGGAGTCAAGCAGACTTTTCTTGTCAAGTAGAATATCTGTCCCTTTGGATTCAGAATTACATCCTGCATAATATATATATATATATATATATATATATATATATATATATATATATATACAGTACTGTGCAAAAGTTTTAGGCAGGTGTGAAAAAATGCTGTAAAGTAAGAATGCTTTCAAAAATAGACATGTTAATAGTTTATATTTATCAATTAACTAAATGCAAAGTGAGTGCATCAAGCATCAATTCTTCTAGGTACACTTGCACACAGTTTTTGAAGGAACTCGGCAGGTAGGTTGGCCCAAACATCTTGGAGAACTAACCATAGTTCTTCTGTGGATTTAGGCAGCCTCAGTTGCTTCTCTCTCTTCATGTAATCCCAGACAGACTCGATGATGTTGAGATCAGGGCTCTGTGGGGGCCATACCATCACTTCCAGGACTCCTTGTTCTTCTTTACGCTGAAGATAGTTCTTAATGACTTTCGCTGTATGTTTGGGGTCGTTGTCATGCTGCAGAATAAATTTGGGGCCAATCAGATGCCTCCCTGATGGTATTGCATAATGGATAAGTATCTGCCTGTACTTCTCAGCATTGAGGAGACCATTAATTCTGACCAAATCCCCAACTCCATTTGCAGAAATGCAGCCCCAAACTTGCAAGGAACCTCCACCATGCTTCACTGTTGCCTGCAGACACTCATTCATGTACGCTCTCCAGCCCTTCGCGAACAAACTGCCTTCTGCTACAGCCAAATATTTCAAATTTTGACTCATCAGTCCAGAGCACCTGCTGCCATTTTTCTGCACCCCAGTTCCTGTGATTTCGTGCATAGTTGAGTCGCTGGCCTTGTTTCCAAGTCGGAGGTATGGCTTTTGGCCGCAAGTCTTCCATGAAGGCCACTTCTGACCAGACTTCTCCGGACAGTAGATGGGTGTACCAGGGTCCCACTGTTCTCTGCCAGTTCTGAGCTGATGGCACTGCTGGACATCTTCCGATTGCGAAGGGAAGTAAGCATGATGTGTCTTTCATCTGCTGCAGTAAGTTTCCTTGGCCGACCACTGCGCTCACGGTCCTCAACGTTGCCCGTTTCTTTGTGCTTCTTCAAAGAGCTTGGACAGCACATCTGGAAACCCCTGTCTGCCTTGAAATTTCTGCCTGGGAGAGACCTTGCTGATGCAGTATAACTACCTTGTGTCTTGTTGCTGTGCTCAGTCTTGCCATGGTGTATGACTTTTGACAGTAAACTGTCTTCAGCAACCTCACCTTGTTAGCTGAGTTTGGCTGTTCCTCACCCAGTTTTATTCCTCCTACACATCTGTTTCTGTTTCAGTTAATGATTGTGTTTCAACCTACATATTGAATTGATGATCATTAGCACCTGTTTGGTATAATTGTTTAATCATACACCTGACTATATGCCTACAAAATCCCTGACTTTGTGCAAGTGTACCTAGAAGAATTGATGCTGTTTTGAAGGCAAAGGGTTGTCACACCAAATATGGATTTGATTTAGATTTTTCTTCTGTTCACTCACTTTGCATTTAGTTAATTGATAAATATAATCTATTAACATGTCTATTTTTGAAAGCATTCTTACTTTATAGCATTTTTCACACCTGCCTAAAACTTTTGCACAGTACTGTATATATATATATATATATATATATATATATATATATATATATATATATATATATATATATATATATGTATATACACTAATTGTTTGGTTTTTTTTCTTTGGGAAGGATTTTGAATGCATCGATCTAGCGCCATCTCCCCAAGAGCAACTCAGCGATGAAACTGGTGACGATCCCATCTGAATATTTGACAACAATTCTTTTAGTTCCTATTTTATGAACATTTGGATTCCCAAGCTGAATGATTTTTATTTTATTTTTTTAAGACACGTGGTCCCAGGTGTACCTGGAGATCGAGAGATCAGAGCACTTGGATTGCTTCCACCAGCTTGGCATGCCAACACCTGCACAATTAGAGAGTGCTGCTCATCATAACATGCTCCCTCCAAAGCTACAGGTGTACTGCAATTCACAAACAATGCATGTTTAGAAGACGATTATAATGATCAGATTTGCTTTATCACTTCAGAGATCTCTGTAACATTGTACAATATAATCTGCTTGGATCTAGTCTGAATGAACTTCCCATCCTTATGGTTATCAGTTATAACTAAGCTATACCATATGCAGTTATAGATATAATCCCAAGGTATTCTGGGGGATGTAGTCCTGCACCCAACTAGCTCCAGGACTACATTTTCATTATCCACCCCATACTCTGTTTGGTGGTATAATTTAGTTAGGTAAAGTTAGTATTAAGGTGATAATGTGCAAGTTGGAATTCATTTGTCATTTTAATCGTATATCTTCCACTAGGTTTTATTGAAGAACATTTCAGAAGAGCTGTACCGGATACTTCATCTTTCCAAGCGCCCGGTCCCTCCTCCCTCACATCACACACAATCTCTGTCCAGTGAAGAGATCTGGCAGCAGGACAGACAGGCACTCCTGACTACAATACACTCACTGCAAGATCTGGTTTCCAGACTGACTGCTGATAGAGGCATGGTATAAAATGGCACAGTGACATAGTATCTACTTACAGATACAATTCTACATTAAATAGAGATTCAAATATTCTGCTATTGCTCTCATTCCCATTAAAAAGACTTTTATTCAGAACTGGAAAACACAAAACCAAATCATTTACAGTCTAATTTTTTTTTACCACCTTTAAATCAGTCTCACAATACTTTTGTGTTTACTTATGTGTCTCTTATTCCAAGGCAGAGCTGGAGAAGGATCTGATCTCGACAGACAGGAACAGCCTGCTGGCTGAGATAGACAGCCTAAAGGCTAAGCTGAGGGACTTCCAGCGGCAGAGCCAGGAGGAACTGCTGCAGCTGCAGGAGACCCTGAGGGGGGCTCAGGCACAGGGCAACGAGCAGGGGCTCCAGCTCCACAGCCAAGGTGAGAAACTGGGAGACACTTTGCAGCCTGGTCTTCCAGAACTGATGAGAGTGCATTCTCATTCTCATATCCTGTGCTGTGCTGTCTTTTATTTTCCCCTCCAGTGCATTTGATGACAGCACTGAAATAGCCTTAAGATGTATTCCATGTAAAATAAATGTAAAGATCTTTATATAGCACCAGTGTCCTTTTTTTCTAGTCGAGTTCCTGGAATATAACGTACACCAGGGTCAGGCCAGAGCAAATGAAGAACTAGAGAGATTACAGAGGTCTAACTGGGAGCTGCAGAAAGAACTCAGAGAATTGAAGTACTGCTTTATTTATATTTTTGCATTCGATTTCTGTTATGCAGGTGGACATAATGCCAGCTCTTGTAAATCAGTAAAATGATATGAATTAAACTCATTGCTAGCCCGACAGTGTTCTAAGTTTTTACTGCCCAGTGCTGATCAGCATCATTTAAGAGTTACAACAACAAGAAAAATCGGACTGTGTGCCCTTTAAAAGGCACCTAAAGGGCTGTAAATAAGACTCCTATTGCATAGCAGTTTTTACTACAATTTTTGATTAGCCACAATGCACAGGTAACAAGCTCAGGTGTGTCTTATTACACTCATAGTAAAACCAGGGATGGATCTAACTGCTATGCAATGGGACTCTTATTTCCACCCGTGCTATGAAATGGGTAGTAATTAGATTTTTTTTGTTTTTAAGTTAATATTTCTGTGTGTATTCATTAACAATTTGATCTATTTGTTTCTCACTTCCGCAGATTGGTCCTGGAGACTCAGAAGACAGACCTGCACTTAGTTGTTGAGAGTCTTGAAGATACACAACAGAACATGAAAGAGATCCAGTTCTGCCTAGAGGCCAAAACTAAGAAGTGCAGGCTGGGGGCTCAGAGAGAGCGGGAGCTGGCAGCTGCCTTGAAGACCCTGCAAGACCAGAAGCAGGAGCTGAAGAGAGCCCTGAAAACAGAGAGGCAGCAGAGAGCCAAGCTGAGGGCAGAGTGTCTGCAGCTGCAGGTGAACCTCCAGACAGTCAATGCAAGGGAGAGGAAGAGAGAGGAGCAGAGGAGGCAGGATTGGAAGACTCTGCTAAAGAAAGTGGGGGAGGCATTGAAAAATCAGAACAAATCAGTGAGTAAAACAGCAAGCTGAGCGAAATCCTCGCCAGCCTTCATTTGATCATGCATGGGCTATTGTTCCTACAGTTTATATTGCTCCACGCAGTGCTCCACCTTATATATTTCTTTCAGGCCCAAAGCCTTGACCCAGTAGAGGCAGTTCAGACTTTAGGAACAGCATCCTGTGAGAAGCAGAAATCCAGCAGAGAAGAGTCACGCCCGTCCTCTTCGTCCTCTCCCTGTGCAGACAGCGAAGTGTCCCACACCACCAGCCTGGAAGAGCCAATGCACCAGGAACCACAGTCCCAGCTTGCCAACAGGCAAAGGTGAAGGTTCAAACCTGAGCAGGATAAGCCGAGCTAATATAAAACAAGCCCCCAGCGATCCTATCAAACTTTGTGTGCGTTTTTGAGTGCATTTTATGTGCAGTTCCAGTGTATAGTATGTTTATCCAATTCCGTAAGATGGTTTTTGTTTTCTAGATCCTCACAGTCTCCTGGCAGCACTGAAGACAGAACAATAACCCACTGTGAGGACAATGAGCCCTTACTGACCGAATACATCAAACATTTACAGATCGTCCAGCAAAGAATAAAAGGGCTACAATCAGGTAACACCAGGGAGCAAAACAACAAAACAGCTTCTTGTCCAAATATACGTGCGCTTACTGAGCTTCACTGTGAATTATACACCACCCAGTTTAATTCATTTTAAAATAACTTATCCCCGGATCCCGAAGTTCCACTGGGCAAGCAGAGTAGATTACTGTAGATAAACTAGCAAGCAGCTCTCAGAACTGTTTCTTCATATAAGTATTCTTGTTTCAGAAATTATTTTTGCACCCTTGTTCTGTGCTTTTTGATTATTAACAAATGACTTTCTTTGATATGTTTTTATTTAGTTCAGTTTCAGAACAACGTCGAGGACTTTCTGGGAGTGGAGGTGTCAAAAGAAAAATGAATCTGCTGAATTGTTCTGCCAACATAACATCTGTGCGATTGTTATATATATATATATAATGTAGCAGTTAAACAATGAACACGTTTTTCATATAAGACTTATCCGTGTCCAGACTACTGTCTCTTTCATCGATACTATAGGAGAGTATGCGCTCCTTGTTCTAGTTGTGATATTAAAACACCAGTGAGAGTTTTCTGTTTCAGTTTATCAGCTGTGACTTGGTGGCAGCATCGTGTGATTCTTAGACATTTGTGAAAGAGAAAAATGAAACCGAGCTTTGACTCTAAAGCCCCACCGCTAGATCATGGCATGTTTTTTTAGCAATAAGCAAAGCCCCGTCACATATACTGTACATGAACAATTATGAAGGATAAAGATCATACATTGTCAAACTCCTTACTATGAAATGCCTTTTTAACCATCTTAACATAAGCGTTCCACTGCGTTCTGTATCTGTGAAGTCCACAGTAGGCCAATGTGGTATTATGCATATATTATATATTAGGCACAATGTCACAGGTTCCTGTTTGAACCCTTTCAGTCCTCTCTTTGCACCGTATGTTAACACATGCCATCCGAAACCACGTTGGAACCTCACAGGACTCTTAGGTCCCAGTCTGAGATTGCGTATAAAAATATAAAAATAAAAAAAAGCTTTGTCCTGCTCTCATGCATGCTCAATAAAGAAGTTTATTTTTTTAATGATATTTTGACAAAAATAATTCAGGACTGAAAAGGTTCAAAGGGAACCTAGTACTACATGTGCATGTACTAATATACAGCAATAATCAACTCCACATTGATTAGAGAAGACGTGAAACAGTGCCAACAGTAATGTAATGGAAAGACAAGAATCCTTCATTTGAAACTCTCCCTTTGGATACACTGTACGTTTAGCATATCAGGTACACCTCAGTCTCATTGTATTAATGTGGTGGTCAGGTTGTGTAGATCAAATTATTTTGCACAAGTCTGTACATTTAGGAATGCAATGTTGTGTGAACGCGTGCTATTTAATTAAATATTGTAAACTTAGCGTGCGCGTCAACTGTTTATTTGATTATTATTATTATTAGTTTATTTAGCAGACGCCTTTATCCAAGGCGACTTACAGAGACTAGGGTGTGTGAACTATGCATCAGCTGCAGAGTCACTTACAACTACATCACACCCGAAAGACGGAGCACAAGGAGGTGAAGTGACTTGCTCAGTGTAACACAGTGAGTCAGTGGCTGAGGTGGGATTTGATTGTTGATAATAATAATTATAATAAAATATTTATTAAAATATTGGCTTAATATCTTGATGATGAATGTTTATACAGTACTGCAATTGACTGACTCTTCTTAATGCATGAAATAAGTAAATAAAATTGTGCACATGTTCCAGGTAAAAAATAAAAAAAAATAGTTTGAATGAATACGCGTAGTCAGTGAGGTTACTCCCCTTACTTCTTTCGCAAAGAAAATAAAAACACTCCCTGGAGAAGAAATGCAGACCACACCAGTGAGCTGTCAGTGCTTTATTTTGCAACATTATGTGGGCTGCTATAACAACGCAGTAAACCCGTCATGCTAGCAATCAGTTACTTGTTTTGGGTTATTACATTTGTTTTTGTTTTTTTGCTTAACCATGTTAACAAAGTTAATTTTCAGTTTTGCATTGGTTATGCTGTCATCACCCTAAATGTAATTGGGTACAGCGTATGCCACTCATCCCTTGCTGCCCGCATCTGATATGCCAGCTGGGCAGTCACTCCGATCACGTGCTTGCTCGCCCTGTCTGTCAGAATCTCTTGCTCTTGGGGTTTTATTAACGGAGGAGCTTCGGTCTGTTTCTGGCTGGGGGGGAAAAAAAAAAAAAAAAATAATAATAATCGAGAGCAAGAAAAATGGGAACCAGAGACGACGAGTACGATTATTTATTCAAAGGTAAGACGTAACCCCGTTTCAAATGCCAGTTCCAAAGCGGAGGACGGCGGGGAGAAGTTCAAAACAACGCTTATATTTCTGCAGCCTTCCAAGTAGGGCCCTCAAAAGCCTCGGATTATCCCGAGAGAGACAGCCTGGAATGCGAGTGCGTCGTGGGGGTGTTGTGCCTCGCTGATTGTAAATGCCAGTTTCTCTGAGATGGTATCAGTAGGAAGCTGATTTGTGTATGTTACGTATATCATTAGTATGTGGGGGAAAAATGTAAACTTACAAATAAATAATTGCACATACGGTTAATTAAAAAAAAATACAATATACTAATTACTACACAGATTCTAAAGAACACAACGGTAATTACATAATAAATAATAAAAAGGATATAACGATAATCCACTATGGATAGTATTATAAACATGGAAAAGCTGTCTAAATGATATAGATAAGGATCAAACGACGCTGCCATGTAGTTTAGGAATACAGGGCCACTGCAAGTGTAGGCGAGGTTTTAATTTTATACACGCATGCCATGATAATGTTTGTCAGCCTTTGCTCGATGTACATTTCACATAATCATAAACCGCTTCTTTTTTTATAACGGGTGCTGTAAAATATTTCCACTAGTGTTAAAAGTTCACGTAAATATTTGTCGTGATACGAAACCCACACCCCTCTCAAGAATGTGTCTTTAAGTTTTAGCTACTTCTGAGATGTTTACAATTAAATAACCGGTGTATGTTCTTTGTATCTGACTGCGAATCGCATACACCGTTATCATGAAACGAATTAAACAATCTGCCAAAACCGTAGTAGTAAATGAAACATGTATTTATTTATTTATTTTGCTGGTGCCTTAGTTATTTTAATTTTCTAACAATGCTTAACGACTTTTTTGTTCACTCCATTTATTGGTATAGTTGGAAAGATATTTTGTCCCGGCATAAAAATCCGTAAGATATATTAATGAGCAGTTTTGTCTTGCATGGCGTCAGTATACTGTGTTAAGTGTGTTCTATAAAAATTAAACGGTTTGACGGAGAAAAAGAGACCATAAGAAACAAAGGATTGCATGTACAATGATTACCCAGTATAACACTGGTTTTACTGGCACTAAACGGCTTTTAGTGGTTACTGCCTGTGGGAACATCTATGCGTTTAATTCGTATGCGTTTAATTCCTCATGTAAGCAGTTCTTGACTCCTGGGAATAAAAGTGTATTCTTTTAGAAGTGCTGCCAACGAAGTGGACAGAAAGCAGTAAAATACTGAGTGGAGCTCAAAGGTCAAGTCTGCAACTGCCTTTGCTTGCATGTTTTGCTATCTTGCTCTTTGTCTTGTGAAATGTCTTCCATGATACTATTACTGGCCTGAGTTTTGATCAAGTCATTCCCATAGCAACTGGGTTTTTTTTGTTTGTTTTTTTGGCCAGTGGTTATTATTTTGCTTAAAAGCAACACAGCGCAAGAGCTTGGAGATGGAGAAACATTTCACACTGTTGATGGTTTAGTCAAAAGAGTAAAATGTTTTTGCTGTTTTGGCATTCTACAGTTTTTAAATGAATTAAAGGTTTAAAGTACTTAAAGTAAATGTGTTTATGTTGTGTTCCAGTGGCGACCCAACTTATTCTTAAAGTAATCCTGCTTGGTAAAAGGTTATAAACTCTGGTGAGTAAGTTTGAACCCGTTTCAGGTGTTACTGTGAGCTTAATTAGTCCCACTAATTAGGTCAGATGTGTCCTAAGACTAATATCCTAAACACAAAAGAAAAAGCTAATATGAGTTAAGTTTCCTTCCCTCTTCTCAACTGCCAAAATATTTGATGATCCGTTTCTGACCAAAAAACTGTTCTTTGTTCAGAGATTAAAAAGGAAACAGCTGGAGAGGTGAGGATGAGAGTATTGAAATGAGGGGGTAGGTTTCTGTAACAACATATGGAGGACAGCTGAGAATGACCAAAGTGAGGGGAAGATGGTTTCTTTCCATCATCTCCTGGCACTACATAGACATCTACGCACGACCTGTGCAGAAGTTGGTTCAGAGTCACACTGAGCTTGTCAGTTTGGTCTTGGTCAGGACAGGTGCTTCTCATGCGGTGGTTTTTGACTCCTGTATATTTTGGTTGCAGTGGTGCTGATCGGAGACTCCGGGGTGGGAAAGAGTAACCTGCTTTCCCGATTCACGCGCAACGAGTTCAACCTGGAGAGTAAGAGCACCATCGGGGTGGAGTTCGCCACCCGCAGCATCCAGGTGGATGGCAAGACGATAAAGGCTCAGATCTGGGACACAGCCGGGCAGGAGCGCTACCGAGCCATCACATCGGCGTGAGTGTGGCAGGGCTGCAAGGAGAGGGGCATTGAGCGCTTCATGGCATGTGTGGCAAAAAGAGCCTCTTTTTATTTTAGGAGCCACTTGCTGAATAAATTGCAGCATCAAGTTAAACTAAGTTTTAAAGATCTAAATTTAAAAAAAAAAGAGAGTTTAGTTTTGTTACACACAATTAGCTGTTGAATGTTTGTTTAAGGACGCTACATGCACATGTAACAAAGCCAGAACTGATTTTCCGGGTTGTGTGTCACTTAGTTTCAGCACGATTTCCTGTCGTGTTGTTGTTGTTGGCAGACGGTGAGCTCGGAATACCCCGAGTGTGTCTCACCTCCCCTTTCTCTGTCAGGTACTACCGGGGTGCGGTGGGCGCTCTGCTGGTCTATGACATCGCCAAGCACCTGACCTACGAGAACGTGGAGCGCTGGCTGAAGGAGCTGCGGGACCACGCGGACAACAACATCGTCATCATGCTGGTGGGCAACAAGAGCGACCTGCGGCACCTGAGGGCTGTGCCCACCGACGAGGCCCGCGCCTTTGCAGGTACGGGCACCAGGGCTAGAGGCGTTTCCCTGGAGGTACATGGGCGCCTGTGGAAAACAGACATTTTTGTGTGGGGGGAGGTGGCATGGAGGATAAGGTTACTGAGAGAAGCTTGTCAGGTTTCATGTTCATTAACAATGCCTCCTCTATCTCTCTATATAGAAAAGAATACTTTATCATTTATTGAAACCTCTGCCCTGGACTCGACCAATGTGGAGGAGGCATTCAAAAATATCCTGACAGGTAAGCGTTCTGAATTAATACAACCGGCTGCTGTTCACGTTCACCCACAACAGTGTCAGCTTCCACTGAACTAACAAAACCAGTGACTTTGTTGATCAGATTGCAAGCTTAAGTTCTGATCCCCACAGCATTCTTGTGTCACAGCCCAGTTCTGCTGGTACTAACTTGCTGCACCCCACAGCCAGTGAATCTCAAACGCTCTGCTCTCCTCCACAGAGATTTACCGGATTGTATCACAGAAGCAGATCACTGACCGATCGGCGCACGACGAGTCTCCTGGCAACAACGTGGTGGACATCAGCGTTCCGCCCACCACAGACGGCCAGAGACCCAACAAACTGCAGTGCTGCCAGAACCTGTGACCCCCGAGCCCCTCCCCTCCCTCCCTCCCCTCCCTCCCTCCGCTTCGTGGTGTTCATGCTTCTGTCCCGTATTCCTTGTGATTTCCCTGGAATTCTTTCCCTGTCTCTGAAGCTGTAACCTTTGAGCCGACATTCCTTTATGATGTTTCTTTTGTTTTCAATCCTTTTTTTTATTTTTTGGCCTATGAATTTTCCTCCTTATGTGACACTGTTTTTCAGCACTGAGGAATTCAGCACTGATCATGTGACCCTCTCCTCCTGGGGCTGGTGAGAGATCAGTCAGTAGGATGTGCCTGTCTCTGGGGCTGGTGAGAGATCAGTCAGTAGGATGTGCCTGTCTCTGGGGCTGGTGAGAGATCAGTCAGTAGGATGTGCCTGTCTCTGGGGCCGTTCCTAGGTTGCTTTTGCCAGGCTTTCCCAATCCTGGTCCTGCGGGGCGCCTGTGTCTAAATTACTTAATTGAGCTATTCATTAGCTTAATTAGACCTTTTTAATTGTTTTCAGCTTTTAAACAGTTGGATATTTCAAGTTAACTATACCATTTTATAAGTAACTTCAAATCTGCAACTTTTTAGGAGCTGAGAACAATTAAAAAGGTTAAGCTAATGAATAGTTCAATTAAGGGGTGAATTAAGTAATTGAGCTCAGCTGGAATGAAAACCAGCAGACACACGGGTCCCCAGGACTGGGATTGGGAAACCCTGACCTGTACCGCACAGGGCGTAAATAAGCTGGTGCATCATTTCATAAAAATGTGTGTGGAAGGAGTTTGCCCCTTGGTGTAGGGATTGCCCTTAGACTGGTTTACCAACGCTACACTAGCTAGTTTCACTATAGCTGTGTTAACTGAACAATGGCAACATGATTAGTACATTTTATTAGTACTAATAAACATGGGCAAACCAGCTATATAAACAATACGCTGTTAAAAATTGGACCTTTTTTTAAAACAAACAAATGAATCAATGAATAAATGAATCCTGTTTTTTTTGTTTTTTTTTTAATAGTAATAAAAAATGACTACAACTTTCTAGTTTAGTCTAGTCTCCTCACTCAATATCCCAATATTTATACCTACTTTTCTTTTTAAAGGTTTTCTTCCGCTGTCATGGCAGTGTGTGTCCTGCCAACGTAATTTATTATAAGCCAGTAAGAGTAAAAGAAAACAAAAATAGATGCCAAAGATTGGCTGTAATAGCCAGTCAAGAAATCGAAGTATCTGGGTTGACTCCTCTAATGAAAGTATGGAAGAAAACAGGTTTAAAAACCTCTCTAAGATTAAAGATTATCTTACAAGATTTACTAGTGATGATTAGCACCAAACAGTCTTTTCCAGATTTTCTACACTTGCAAATCCCACCTGTTCAGTTATTCCCGTTCATTGTAGCATGTCTTCCATAAACTTGAATGTAGAATATGTGCCCAAGGACTGAGAAATGTAAAGACAAATACACAGAAAATTGCTACTGAGCAGTGAGTACACCCAGGTACTTGATACATGTTTCTGTTTGCAAGCCTGAGCTTTGCAGAAAAGGATGTAAAGTGTTCTGCTCTGCATTGCTAGTCCTAGGAAGTCAGAGTCCACAGTGAAAGACTGTATTTTTTAAATAATGCCTTCTGGTCAGTGTAATGTGGAGTGGTTATCTTGCCCTTTTTTTTTTTTTTTGCATGGTAACACTCTTAGATGTGAAGTATATTCTTAGTAGGCACACTAGAGATGAATAGCAAAGCAATACCTACCATGTTACATATAGAACTGCACTTGCAGAAGGCTTTTTTTGCATTCTTCAGTACACAAACACGCAGTCTCTTAAATGGTGACACAGGACTGAGTTTGCAACAGCTTCATATGCCATGTTGGGGGGGGGGTGGGTTGTTGGGTCAGTTACAGAAATCAGGAGCTTGCAAAGATCTTCCTGGAAGATCCCTCAAGTTTACATGTTTATCATTTATCTTGAAATGGCTTGAGAAAGCAGTTTTCCTAACAAGTAGCTATTCAGTGATGAAAGCCCATTCAATACTGATAACAGACTACTGTGTGGCTTTTGCACTCCAGAGAGGAAACGTTTTTGTTATGGGAATACATTTCCTTATTATTCGGTCATCGTAATCCTCTTTATGTGAAGCGTCACAGTAAATGACAGAGAACGGCAGTTTAATATTTAAAGTAATTATATTGGTCTGAGAACTCCAAGCTTTTCGTCTGAAGTGGCTCCCCATATTTAGAGGATAAAATGGAACCCCCTCCACGCATTTTGTAGTTTTGAATGTGGTTTTTATTTGCATGGTGTGGGGTCCTCTAGTCTTTGTCAGGCCTGGCAATCTTCGTCACTTTTATCAACGTGAAGCATACCGGGCATCCAGAGAAAACATGAAATCCGCAGCACTCTAGCAGCTAACCTTTTTATTTATTTGTATTTTTTTCCTCATGATACCAGGTGATTTATAAATACATCTTAAGTTTTGAAGTTTAGAAAAGCTTTGACACCTGTTTCTCTCTTGCTTAGTTATTTTGTCTCTCTCTTCTTGGCGATTGTTCCTGTATTTATGTTGAGTGCAATCCACTGTGTAAATATATATATATATTTGCGTCACTTGATTTGTGCATGATTAATATGTGTGGTGGATAAATAAGTTGCCAAACCTAAATCACAGTGCTGTGTCTGTGTGGTTATTGCTGCTCTATACAGTTTTCCCTTACAATCAACAACTTATTTGATTACAGAGACTTGCTCAGCATTTTAAAACACACATATCTTTATATTTTGGTCTTTTGTCATACATAAAATAACAACTGGCCTAAAATGGGAATTAAACAAATTTTACAAAAGAGGGTTTGGCATAACAAAGGTGGTGTACTTATTCATGATACTTGATGTCAATATATATTTGATCCTTCTTGCATTGGATGATGTTTAACTTTCCACCAAGCATATTAAATGTTAGGCTTGGCAGTCTGGTGGTTAAAGAAAAGGGCTTGCTCCCAGGAGGTTTCCAGTTCAACTCCCAGCTTAGCCACTGACTCAGTGTGTGACCATGAGCCTCTTAACCTCCTTGTGCTCCGTCTTAGTTCACGTCCTAGTCTCTGTAAGTTGCTTTGGTTAAAAGTGTCTGCTCAATGATTAATTCATAATTAATACCTGTTCTGGTGTTACTGAAACAACAGCATCCCTCTGAGCATGTTAGGTAAGGCAATAGAGACAATGCAAACTACAGTATGATTATATGCCTTGTCAAAAGTAGTCCAGTAGGGTGCGTTGTTTTACCAGGTTCCAAATTTAGACGCGGACCCAGAGGCAGCTGCTGACTTTGTTCTGCTGCTGTGGAAAACGCACACACACAGAGTTCAGTTCATAGTCTGTTTGTTCCGTTGTTTCAAGGGAGTACAATGGCTTCATGCACGAAGACTCACACGTCGACTGAAGTCAACACTGCACAACCAAAACAATCCTAGCAAGCGAGGACCACACCTGCCAGCGTGCTTAAAATACAGAACTGTTTTTAACAATCCCGGTTGACTCAGCCCAGTCCCCTTGTGTGTTGCTTGTTAATGCGGCACATTAATGGGTCCTGGTTGTATTTGTGTGTGTGTGTGTGTGTGTGAATTGTTTAGCTACTTTGATCCCAAACCTACAGCTGCACTGTCACCTGTTATAACCTTGGCACTACAGCGACTCCCCGCCCAACACATTTTACGTCACCCTGTGGCACTTTAATGGCAACGAATAACACACAAGTCCCACAATAACGACGGTAAATCAGGACATGTTAGCTTGTCCGTCGTCACCCTGCTCCTTAAAGAGAACTACCGTACAAAAACCAAATGCAGCTTCACAGCTGCAAACCGGGTCGCAGACAGTGTAAGAGCGGGGTTATGGTGGGCGGGACTACTGCGTCCCTTTCTCCAATCTGCTGGGCTGGGCGACGCGTCAGTTCTGTCTTTCCTTGTTTCTTATTGGTCGTTTCACCTTCGGCTATTACTCCAAAGCTCCGCGGACCTCTTAAATTCAGCAAGCCAAATACGAGCCCGGTCGAACGTATCCAGCGTCAAATCAAGCGGCGGCTTACGGAGAGTGCGTATCATGTTACGCTGTTGAAATCGACAGAGGGAGGTGGTTGTTGTCGTTTGGTGACAGGGAGAAGAAACACGAAAAAGAGACACGATGCTGGTGAAACGGGAATAATATATTTATCTGCACACCTATTGGAGAACCTGTCTACAGTGGTTATAAATGTGCTTTTAATCTGCTGAAGATGGAAAAAGGGACACGGTAAGTATCCTGTGCCATTTTTTTAAAAAAAAAAAGCAAAATCGTTTCGTCTAGCTGTGTAGCTATTTATTATAGCCATTAGATGTGTGAGTGTGGTTGTGATATACATACAAGCAAGTATTCTGACATTGCAACGCTTTGATTACAAATGTAGTCACGCTTTAAGGATGAATAATATAATATAATATAGCGTGACGCGGTGTGCTTAGCTGTTGGCCTGCTTTTGTGTTTTGCTCTGTTCTGTTCCATGTCGATGGGAAATGGTAGCTGGCGGTCAGTTATCGGGTCGGGTCGGTATGAGGTCTACAGTTTTTCTGTTTTTTATTTCTTCGCCTTCCCCTGGTGCATTTCAAGTCACCCCCAATTCAGGCAGGTTGGCACAGCCCGTGCCAGCTCGGCTGGCTTGGTACTCCTTATACCCACCAAGTCTCGATCATTTTCCAGTATAAAGACCAATTCAAAGTGCCCGTGCCAAATGCTTACGTTTAACTAGCAAATTACAATAGGCAGCAGTGCTGTGTAATGTTTTGAACAGGCGATTGGCAGCAAGTGGGCTATATTTGATAATAACCGACCGTCCCCCACCGATTTCAACATGCTGTTTGTTCACACAGGGACTGCAGTTATATACGTTCTCGCTCTAGTTCTCTATTTCTCTGGTCAGGAATGCTGTAATTTTGTGGCTACCAGAGGGAGTGTGGTGGTTTTCATTTCAACCCATCAGATCGGTTTAATGCCTTTACCATGTCAAAATGGAACAAGGGCAAGGCATCTGGATCAGGGATGGAAATAAGACTCCCACTGCATAGCGGTTTGAGCCATTCCTGGTTTTACTAGGAGTCCAATAAACACCTGAGCTTGTTACCTATACCCAGGGATGAAGCAAGCGCATACTAAAACCTAGAATGGGAGTAACTGCTATGCATTAGGAGTCTTATTCCACCCCCCCACCTGGGTGCACAGAAACATGTGATGGTATTAAGGCATTTTGACTGTTTGTGGCAGTTTGTCAGACACCCCATTACAGAAAGCGTGCCTTCAGATTACAAGCTTAGTTTTCAACCTCATAAATATCATTTCTATAGGCCTTCCCTGTAAATTACAGTATAACAAATGCTATTGTGGGAGGTTGTGGCTTGCTGGTATTTTAGTAAAGCCTTCAACAGATAGCACCAGTACAGCGGCAAGCAGGTTTTTACAGTGTTGGAGAATATTGCTAACAGCTTTGTTTCCAGATTAATGCGACATTGCATCTTTACTGTGTGAAGTTTGAACGATGTCTCTTGTTAGCTTGGTATGTGTTGCCTGATGAATGGTGTTCAAGACCACAGGAGTTCTGTCAGGACCAGCAGGACTCCTGGAGCTGTATCCAGGTGATGCTGGGTTTGGAAGACGCCCGGGTGCTAGCGTGCTCTGTGGAGCTCCAGCCTTTCTCCTGCCCCTGCGCTTCCATAATGAAGTTTTCCACTCGGATGAAGCTCTACTCATCCAGTGCTGTTTGAGAGTAACAGTGCGTGAAAAGGGATACGCTGACGTGGATATTTATGCACCACATGGTTGCAGTTTAACTGCTTGGTGACGCATGTTGCTTGGTTTTCACTTTCCACCTTGTCCAGATGAGAGCTTGTGAACCTCACCCTGCACCACATTCGGGTGCATTTAAAACCACACGTTGGGTGAGCACCGGTTACCAACTTTACTACATGAAATTAAGGAGTCTAGTTTTTATAGGCTTTCTAATTGTTGCATGGCTGCCTCCACAGGCTTTTTTTTTAATTTTATACATATATGTATATGTGTGTGTGTGTGTGTGTGTGTGTATGTATATGTGTATATGTGTATGTATATATATATATATATATATATATATATATATATATATATATATATATATATATATATATATATATATATATATATATATATATATATATAAAAAAAAAAAAATCAATAATCTCAATCTCAAATATTTTCCCTTTTAACTGTTGCCCGGTCTCAAGACTAATAAATATGTTAGATCATGTGTTAACTGTATCTTGAGATCCACTAATGGAATTGTGAAGAACCTCTGGAGACAGACTTTGCCTCCAGTACATGGTGTCCTGCACTGGCTGTTTTGCCTGGTCAACGATGAGGCCACAGTGTTGGCCAGTAGCTTCTCTGGTATTTTAAAACCACAGACTTGCTCCAAACCTTTGGCTTTCAGCACTGGGTCATGTGGCTTAACTTCCTGTTGGTTGAGAAACAGCCTGCAGTTTGCCAATACTGTGTGTTTATACTACTTGGATAAATACTCATGTAGGTTTTTCCTACAAATGTGTCATAATCTTCTGGCAGTTGTACAGATGATGCTGTTACTCAAGAGCCAAATGTCTGTGGATTGCTGACAGATGTTGTAGTTGGAAATTACCGTGTGTGCGCCAGCTTCAAATGCAATCAAAACTGATTGATTTTATATAAAAAATAAATTCGGGATGAATTTATTTTCATGTATTAGTTTTGAATGCTTACCCATTGTTGACCACAGAGTTTTAAATCAATTTGATATTAATTTTAGCATGCCTTTTGACCTCAATTATTACCCTTTCTAAGACCGTGGCGTATGTAAGGAATTCTCTGCAAAGTACCAGGAAACTGAGCTTGGGCCCTTTCCCGGATCTCTAAGCAGAACCAGCCCATCCTTTTTCCTGCAGGGTCATGTGCATGTTTAGAAGGCACTGGCAGCTCTTTCAGAATCTGGTTTTGATTTAAACAAGTCTTAAAAAAAAAAAAAAAAAAATTAAAAAAAACACAACCACTGTGGGATTTTTTTTTTTTTAACTGCTGTTAAGTGTGCACGCATTTACTGTACAAGTGGCTGACTCTCTGACTGTTTGTGTTTTGAATGACAGGACCGGCCTGACCAGTGGAGCCTGTCTCTAGAGGGAACACCGCTACCTCCTCGGAGTGCCATGACCACGGGAGAGTGCTGCCATCTGCCCGGCTCGCTGTGTGACTGCACTGGCAACGCGGCACTGTCCAAAACCGTGGAGGAGTCCGACATCCGAAGGGCGGAGTACGTCACACAGGTCACTGCCAAGGACGGCAGGCTCCTGTCCACAGTCATCAAAGCGCTGGGGACACAAAGGTCAGCCCCTTCAATATGCTTTAAGAAAGTAAAATACAACCTACAGAATAAAAAAGCAAGAACTGTCATAGTTCCTTGGTTTTAACATGTTCAGCTAGAAGGGACACAAATAAAAATGTTAACTTTCCTGTTTTTGCATCAAGGTGCATGAAACAGGGTTTAAAATGTACTGACAGGTTGGATCAGGTCATCCAAATTGTCAGTTTCCTCCTCGTGATTCTTGAGTCGCTCTCAAATGTATTTTAAGAAGAAACCGTTTCAACAGCCGCTCAATTCCTTGTGTCCCCTAAGGGGTTAAGGTCACTACGTTAGCTTCCTGTGAAGGAGAGCATTGATTTCAAAACACTGCTCCTCGCTTAGAAGTCTAGTCATGGTTATGCCTGTTTGTGTGAGTTCCTTATTCCCTGTAAACCGGCTCGCACGTTGAGATCAGCAGATGTCTTCTTGGTAATTCCAAGAACTCGATTTACAAACCCACAGTGCCAGGGCTTTTAGGGTTCAAGCTCCTTCACTCTGTGTTCTTGCATGCAGCAATCTGTCTTCTCTTGCCTGTTTCATGAACTGCACTTGCAACCTGTTCTGTCCCTGCAGCGACGGGCCCATTTGCCGAATCTGCCATGAGGGGGGCAGTGGGGAAGGGCTGCTCTCTCCGTGCGATTGCACTGGGACCCTGGGCACTGTGCACAAGAGCTGCCTGGAGAAGTGGCTCTCCTCCTCCAACACCAGCTACTGTGAGCTGTGCCACACAGAGTTCACAGTGGAGAGGAGGCCCAGGCCCCTGACCGAGGTAACAAAGGTCAATGCTCAAGCTGCAGTAATGCTTACTCTTAGCTGTGTGTGTGTGTGTGTGTGTGCCCAAGTTCTCGGACATTATTATTATTATTATTATTATTATTATTATTATTATTATTATTCCATTTTCTGTCTAATTCTTTCTGATTTTAAATGACAATAGAAGTGTTTTATTTATTTATTTATATATTTATATATATATTAAAAAAATAAATGTAATGTGACGCATATAAAAGTCTGGGCAAGTATTGCCGCCCTGAGCGATTCTCCCGAATGGCTGCAGCTGACCGCTCTGTCTCCTTGCCTTCACAGTGGCTTGAGACCCGGCCCATAGCGAGAAGAGGACGCTGTTCTGTGACATGGTGTGCTTCCTCTTCATCACCCCGCTGGCTGCCATCTCGGGCTGGCTGTGTCTGCGGGGCGCCCAGGACCACCTGCAGTTCAACAGCCGGCTGGAGGCCGTGGGGCTCATCGCGCTCACCATTGCACTTTTCACCATCTACGTCCTCTGGACTCTGGTGAGTGTAGCGGTGTGGTAACGTTGCGTTCAAGCGGCAGGAATAGCAGAGGCGGAGGACTGCAGTTCAGAGCTTTTCGCGTGCTTTTTATGAAATCACAAAAGATTGAAATTGACAAAATACAAATCAAAAAAGGCACCCAAGCAGAGCTGTCACAACCTGCTGCTCCCAGTCTTCTCACTGAATTAAACACTGCAGAACAAAAGGAGCTGGCTCTTTTAGAAGCATGTGGCTCAGCTTGATTGAGCTTCATTTAAGCTTCAGACACATTGTGCACATGGATTTGGCAGGGTTGGGATTGTAACCCCATCCCTGCCAAACTTAACTTTGAAATATATATTAGCAAAAAGAAAAAAACATTTATTTACATTTTTATTCCTAACCGGGACGGCTCTAAATAAAATAAAATCCTTTTTTCATAATCTGAATATACTAAAATAAAATTAATCTCCCGTCTGGAAATAACCATGAAGTTTGAAGACTAACTTGTGTTGTGACTGCATCCTAGGTTCCAATGCAAACTTGATTAGCCATCAGAAATGGATCAAACTGCTATGCAATCGGAATCTTATTTCCAGACCTGTGACTGCTGCTGCAGTAAATCTGAGAGAGAAGGATCACATCAGCTTTCACTTTGTTTATTTTCCTTGTAGTTGCTGTGTTCTGTACTCTTCTGTTTTATCATCTTACCCAGGTTTCATTCCGCTATCACTGTCAGCTGTATACAGAATGGAGGCGAACCAATCAGAAGGTCTGCCTGATGATTCCTGACGCCAAGGGCGCACACTCTACCCAGCAGTCCTTGCTCTCCGCCAAGCTGATGAAGAAGACGGCTGACGAGACCATCGTATGAATTCCCCCGGGTGGGAGTGGGGAAGAGGAGGCGTTGAGCTGAGCAGAATAGACTTGATCCTCACACGCCAACTCTCAAGTGAATTATTTTATTTATTTTTTTTTTTATCTGTAAACACTAACCTTCCTCCAAAATTGCATTTCCCTTTGAACAAAGTCAACAAAATCTCTTGTTGACTTTGTTCATGACATCTTCCTGTTGGTCGGCACAGATCTTCCAAACATTGGGTTAATCCCGCCTACAGGTTTCCCAGTGAAGATGGGGTCGGATCGCTTTGATGGCATCTACCAGTATAGATGGCATATGTAATCTTTACCTGAAATATATATAGTTTTTGTTTTGTTCAACGCAGCCTGCTTCATGTAACGTTCTTTGAAAACCAATCGCAGCAAATGACTCTTTCAAGACCTTCCATTCGGGTGGCAACAGCTGGCACTGGTGGCTCTCCTGCCCAGCCTCGGGAGGCTTGGTTGTTCTCCTCCAGGTCTGCTGGATGAACAGGGTAAAGTGACACGAGATGGAGAACGTTGTCCGGCCAGCCTGAGTCGGTGGCGGCTTTTACATGATCAAAGTGGAGGACGGAGGTTTGAGACGAGTCTGTCCTGTTTTGAAGCGTACAAGTGATTTCTCCTTTCTCTCCTACACCTCCATGGTTGCCGGGAGTGACTTATCGTCCCGTGGACGGTGCAATAAACATTTAGAGCACTGTCCTTCTCGTTCTTGTGGTGTGAAATGGACACACAAACCCACAGTTTTGCATGCATGCACATAAGATTGTTTGTTTGTTTGTAGGGAAGAAAACATGTTTCTTAAATCCCATTTAAAAAATAATAATAATTTAAAGACCCAAGCCTTGCATCTTCCAAAAAAAATAGAAAAAAAAGCGTGCTATATTGGGAGGAGAGGCTCTGGAGACCAGGTTCCTGTGCTTTTCAGTGCAACAGGGTCAGTGTGACTGGACACTTGGGAAGAATTATTTTTAACCAACACTAAGGTGCTACAGTTATGTATACTTAATCTTTTTTGAAGAAAAACCATGTAGAAATGCACTTGCATAAGATTAGGTCAATTTTTATTTCAGTATAGTATGTATGTGTAAATTGCTCGTCTGTGCATCCTATAATTTGGGGTGATTTTAATGTCAAAACTGGAATCTGGAAAGGAGTCCTTTCATTGAACTTTAAATCCATGTTGATGTCCAGCGAGTATCATCTAATCCACATTGGTTGGCATGTGAAGGTGTGCCACAGACACGAGTCGGGGACAGTGTGGCATTAATGCTCTCTGTGGATCTGTTGAGTGCAAGCAGCCCAGTGGGTACTGGGCTGCTGTGCTGTGTGGCACTGGAACACGTGTTCCGTCAGGGGTACGAATACTTCTAATGCCACCTGCATTGATCACAAATAGAATTGCATTCTTACCACAGGGAATTAAATCAAAAGCATTAGGATAGATCCAGCATGGTTTTGTAGTATCTTTTTTCATTACAATAATTGGAGCAGCATGGAGGTTTGAACTATGTTGCATAGCCTACCTTGCAACCTATAGACTTTAAATGTGGACTGAACAAAAATACTAGTTGGGGACTGTTTGTAAGGAACTAGTTTTTCTGTAACGCTCCAGATCTCTCATTCCATCTTTTTGTATAATTTGACAATGATGCACTTAATGGATGAAGGCTAAATGACTCTATTAATCTTGCCTGTTGTGCTCGGTCATTCACTATAGGGGTCTCTTGTGCAATTTTCATTAGCTTCCTTACCTATAGCCCCTTTTAGGTATATGAAATTAGATTGTTACAACTCTCCCTACACACATGCACACTGTTAGCGAATACCATTAATATGGAACCCAGCAAACTACCTTCAAAATTGAAAACTACCAAAGCTTTAATTCTGGGGAGGAGGGATCGGAACAAATCTTACTCCCTAAAAGTGTTTTGAATCGCGAGCTCCAATCTGGGAAACCTGGTGGATTTAAAAAAAAAAAAAACAAAAAAAAAAACTCTTGCTTACAATCATGTCTTTTTTTTTTTTTAGTGTTACTTTTTCATTTGTTTTTGTTTTGTTGTGAAGATGTCAAGATCCGAGTGTAAGCTGGTGTTGCGTACCCTTTTGTATTAATGGACCTCATCTTGAAGTTTATTTTGTGTAGTAGAATAGAAATATCCTTGTAGCACTTTGCGTTTGTCTCCTGTCCTTTACCAAAATGTTGTGGTCACCAGCAAGCTAGCTGAAACTGCTATGCAAGCAAAAAAAAAAATATATATATATATATAGTATTTGTAGCAAAGAAATTCCTGTTCCCTCCCCGATTCCTCCATGCTCCCAAACACCTGCGTGCATCTTTACTGGTGTCAGCAGCCTGAAGCCTGCGGACGATTGTGCAGTCGTACTGACCGAGAAATGCTGCCTGAAATGATTTGCATTGTTTAAAGGTATGGCCTGCTTTAGTGATGATTGTTGGCACCCAAAGCAAAGAGCAGGGTGTGATAGATCTGCACTGTTAAAGAGGTGATTTTGGTACTATTTTAATGATCTGTGGAAAATAAAGAAGGAAACAATGCACATGGATTTGAGAGGTTGTGTATGATGCAGTCGTTGGAGATGGTCATTTTCAGGGGTCAGCACCATGTCGCGTCATAATCTGGGCTACGGACAAACAAAACGGAGTTCTGCACAATTGCGTGCGTGTTGGACTGCCATGGACACGGATAACTCTTGCCACCGTCATGCGTGTCCGTGTTCGGACAAGTTGCCGACCCCTGGTCTTTTAAGACCTTTCTTTAAGCACTTGTTTTGTATAGATATTTTTCCCTGAGTCGGTTAAATATCGTGCCAAAGCCTGAACCCCAGTGAAATAAATATATTTATGTGGCACTTTGACCAAAAAAATGTTAAAACCTCTATATACCATAGATAGTGTTTTAATTGTATTGTAAGAAATGGTTCTCTCCTTGAATGGATCACATCCATAGTAATTGTTCTGCCAGGTGGCATAGAGTTAACTGCTCCAGTGCCAACTGATTTTAAATCGGCCTCCTATTGATACCCGGGGGTGGATGGTTATAGGCAATTATACTACTAGTGTTTGTAAAATAAATAAATAAATTAATAAATACATGCATTTAAAAAAAATCTAATTTTCCGTTTAATCATTTCTACATATTTTTACAGAATGTTTAAAGCATTCTGTGTGTGTTTGGTTTTGTCTTTTGTCTTTTTCATTATTCCATATGCTTGAATTTCAATGCCTTTTCATAGATAGCTCTCTCTATTACAACCACTAAAGAGGCTTTGTGGAGAGCTGGTCCCTCGCAGACCAGAATCTTCAATAAAAACTCTGCTCTTCTAATCCCTTCCATCTTTGTGTTTGAAAATGCTGATGGAGATGATTTAGCCCTTGTTGGTTCCTTTCTGAACATTTTTAAATTGCAGAGCTTTTCACCGTGCAGTGTGATAATCGATTTGTAATCTGTGACCAGACCCAGACGACCCTCTCTATTAATCATCTTATGAATGGAGAGGGTGGGGGCGAGGGTGCGTATTGGTGCCAAAACAGTCCAGCACCCCTGTTTTTTGCTCCCCTGCTGTACAGTTATTGCTGGGCTCCGGGTTTGGGGATGCCTGAGGATACTCGGTCCTGTATGCCATGAGGAGTGCTGTGGGGTGAGAGCTCCTAATACACGTCCCTGTCTTGACTAGTTAATAAACACCTCTGTTTTACATGCATGTTACCACTTTCTGCTTCGTTCCTTGCAGAAGGATGAGGGGTGGAGACTAGAATTATTTACTGTGCATCTGTTCCTGTTTGGCACAGTTTTTTTTTCTTCTCTTCTTGAGGCACATCTTCATTGGAAAGGGATATGCCCAGTTGTATTGGTGTACACAAGTATAAAAGCAGGTTGGTGTAGTATGTTTTGAAGCCAGCTCTTTCAGCTGTTGCGCTAATTGGATGGTTTTCAGACCCCATTGCCGCTATAACCTTCTGCACTTGTAATCTTTCTTAAGTATAGAAAGTGAAACCTGGCTGCTAATTGCCCTCATGAGTTCTGACTAATGAAGGAATGCAAGATTATAGTTTCCTTGCCTCTGCCCCACGTTTAAGTATCTACACTGACATGCAGTGTTTGGAATGGTTGAAAACCTCAAGGTTCTTGCAGCTTCCCATGCAATGCAAAGATTAGTGCTGATGCTGTCAAGCAAGAGGGCTGCAAACAAGCCCATTTATTGGCTTGCAATTTCAACAAGAGAAACCAAAGAAGGGCTAGATGAGTATCTATGTAACATTTTTTTTAAGCATGTCCTTATATAATTGTTTTTTTTTCCTGTTTCATGCACTTCGTTGCAACAGTAAGAAAGTTCACATCATTCTCGTGGAACACATGCGTCTGCCTCTTTACATCAAAGGGTTAATGTGGAAGTTGGTCTGACTTAACTGCAACATACATATCTGCAGTACATTGCACAAGAAGCATAGGGGTTAAGCTTACGTAGCAATATACATGACTTGTGGATAAAACCTGGAAGCACACAGGCGAGGGCATGCATACGCACATACACCCAACATGTACCACAGCACATCTCCTGTCACTTTCTGTCTTGTGCTAATCAGTAACTCCCTCTGCGTGAAACTCCTATGCAGTCCGAGTCCTATTTCCATAGCTGCAGTGTGTTCCCATTCTCCTAACGCTGGAGAGAATTAGAAGATGGAAGCCGGTATACCAAACCGTTCCTTTTGCCCTCCCTTCAGTTAAAGTGCTTGGTGTCAGATACGCAAATGTATTCTCTCTCTGTTACACTGTAAAATAATCTGTGGCTAAGGTTATTTACTGTAATGATGGCTGAATCTAAACGACACTGGTGGGAGGTAAACCCACCACATACAGGTTCTGTATGTGGTGGGTTTACTTCTACTTCACAGCCGTGGTTAAAATGAGCAGCAGCAATGTACTCCTCAAATCGAACCTCATGGGGGGGGAGGGTCTTCACTGCACGAGTGGCTTTCTCTCCAGCATGCGCCGGCCCCCGGGGGTGGGTTTGCTCAGCTGCATCACGCTGTAAATACATTGTTTGTGCCGTGTGGTTTTATTTACAGTGGAATAAATGGCGTCTGTAAGAAGCTGTGTCATTCTCTTTGTGTTTTTTTTTGTTCTCTCTTTTGAATTTTTATTTTCTCAACCATACGTTCTGTTTTAATAGATGTGTCCTCTTACTCGCTGCCTAGAAAGTGGGTGTAACAAATTCATGATATTTTACCTTTTCAGAAGAAACTTAATAAAAAAAATGCTGTACAATATATTTCTGTATGATGCATTTTAAAAGCCTGGCAAAGACGATGCCTATTGCATATAACATCTTTACACATGCAAAGCCAGGTAGGATTATTTGTGACAGAAACACAGCAGCCAGGTAAGTTTTTAAACCATGTTTATTACTGGCTTTGTTTGTTCACCTCGATCAGGAGAGAGCAGTGCTCGTTTGAGTAGACCCAGACGCTTCGTTAAACCGGGATTCCCTCCGATGGAGTAAGAGTGCTTCTTCGTTAGTTTCAATTAGTGCTGGGGTTCAGAGCGCTCTTAACACAAGGTCCCAGCAGTTCACTGTGATTACCCACTAGTGTGTGCCAACGCACCATCAACACAATGTACTCTATTTTAATAGCCTAAACAGTTCTAAATAGGGATGCCATTAAAATCATAATTTTAGAAGTTATCATATTACACACTTTAATATTTAATCTTGATTTTAAAAGACTTTTTCAGTTTTACGACAATACTATAGTGCTTGTAACTTTGCCGTTTATTGCTTAGCTGGAGTCGGTACTAAAGCCCATTTTATACCCAGTTTTGAACTGGGGGTTCGTGTCTGCATTCCAGTCCTTTAAGAGAACCAGAGCACGCAAGAAAAACAGATAAGAGTAAATATGCATTTTAAATGTAAAAACTTACAAACATTTGCAGACTTTTAACCTAAAATGTTGAACATGTTGATTTTGGCTATGTTATCATGTGACTAGTCTTGCTGTGTTCACCGTGTACATCCAACTGTAAAAAACAATGTGTACAGGTTTTCTACACCTGAATATTGATCAAATAGTGCTTAATAAGGGGGTCAACAAATTGCCCATTACTAAACTAATATGGCGTCTATATTGAACTGTAATAAAATCTGTTTAGATCAATAAAATAGACACCATGTCTTTCTGAGCATGTCCGAGCTAAGGTGGCACAACTTTTTTCTATATTTGTTTCACTTGACAAAGCCCTAAACTGTCTCCTTACCTTACTGTGCACTGGTTAATAATAACATGCTACCTATAATAAATTCTTAGCAGTGGCTGGGAGGAGCACTACCATTTTCACTAGGGGCCGAAAAGAGGGAATCAATTTAAAATGCACATCTACAACAGGGTTTGAATGCAAACCTACACAGCAAGAGACTCAAGCCATCCATGCTTCGTTTCCTAACCCTCTTTGTGGTTACAGAACACCACAACGGTTCATTCAAAACGCCCTTCTTACTTCACTGCAGTGCTGCACCCCTATCTTCGTGGCTTGGCATCACAGGAATTGCGTGTAGCCTGAGCGGTCTCCGCTTGTCACAGTCAGGGCTACTCTAGATGATGTTACAAGGAAAGCCTACTAGTGGGGGTTCAGAGAAACGGCGGGTGTCGTTTCGCACGAGGTGTGGTGGAACTCACAGCTGCTCTAGGCACTGTAGACTGTATTAACTTCCCCCAAGTGTGGATTTAGGGGCTAACAACAGAATGCAGAACATAGATCTATGAAATGAAGTAACGGGACAACATTGAAAAAGTACATGAACAGAAAAACTCCAGTGAAATCACAGGGAATACGGGACAGAAGCACGAACACGACGAAGCGGAGGGGAGGGGAGGGGAGGGCTCGGGGGTCACAGGTTCTGGCAGCACTGCAGTTTGTTGGGTCTCTGGCCGTCTGTGGTGGGCGGAACGCTGATGTCCACCACGTTGTTGCCAGGAGACTCGTCGTGCGCAGATCGGTCAGTGATCTGCTTCTGTGATACAATCCGGTAAATCTCTGTGGAGGAGAGCAGAGCGTTTGAGATTCAATGGCTGTGGGGCCCAGCGAGTCAGTACCAGTAGAACTGGGCTGTGACACAAGAACACTGTGGGGATCAGAACTTAGGCTTGCAATCTGATCAACAAAGTCACTGGTTTTGTTAGTTTGGTGGAAGCTGACACTGTTGTGGGTGAACGTGAACAGCAGCCGGTTGTATCAATTCAGAACGCTTACCTGTCAGGATATTTTTGAATGCCTCCTCCACATTGGTCGAGTCCAGGGCAGAGGTTTCAATAAATGATAAAGTATTCTTTTCTGTATAGAGAGATAGAGAAAGCATTGTAAATGAACATGAAACCCGACAAGCTTCTCTCAGTAACCTTATCCTCCATGCCCCCACCCCCCAAATGTCTGTTCCCCACAGGCACCCACGTACCTCCAGGGAAACGCCTCTAGCCCTGGTGCCCGTACCTGCAAAGGCGCGGGCCTCGTCGGTGGGCACAGCCCTCAGGTGCCGCAGGTCGCTCTTGTTGCCCACCAGCATGATGACGATGTTGTTGTCCGCGTGGTCCCGCAGCTCCTTCAGCCAGCGCTCCACGTTCTCGTAGGTCAGGTGCTTGGCGATGTCATAGACCAGCAGAGCGCCCACCGCACCCCGGTAGTACCTGACAGAGAAAGGGGAGGTGAGACACACTCGGGGTATTCCGAGCTCACCGTCTGCCAACAACAACACGACAGGAAATCGTGCTGAAACTAGTGACACACTACCCGGAAAATCAGTTCTGGCTTTGTTACATGTGCATGTAGCGTCCTTAAACAAACATTCAACAGCTAATTGTGTGTAACAAAACTAAACTATTTTTTTTTTTAATGCAGACCTTTAAAACTTAACAAGTATAACTTGATGCTGCAATTTATTCAGCAAGTTGCTCCTAAAATAAAAAGAGGCTCTTTTTGCCACACATGCCATGAAGCGCTCCATGCCCCTCTCCTTGCAGCCCTGCCACACTCACGCCGATGTGATGGCTCGGTAGCGCTCCTGCCCGGCTGTGTCCCAGATCTGAGCCTTTATCGTCTTGCCATCCACCTGGATGCTGCGGGTGGCGAACTCCACCCCGATGGTGCTCTTACTCTCCAGGTTGAACTCGTTGCGTGTGAATCGGGAAAGCAGGTTACTCTTTCCCACCCCGGAGTCTCCGATCAGCACCACTGCAAACAAAATATACAGGAGTCAAAAACCACCGCATGAGAAGCACCTGTCCTGACCAAGACCATACTGACAAGCTCAGTGTGAGTCTGAACCAACTTCTGCACAGGGCGTGCGTGGATGTCTATGTAGTGCCAAGAGATGATGGAAAGAAACCATCTTCCCCTCACTTTGGTCATTCTCAGCTGTCCTGCATATGTTGTTACAGAAACCTACCCCCTCATTTCAATACTCTCATCCTCACCTCTCCAGCTGTTTCCTTTTTAATCTCTGAACAAAGAACAGTTTTTTGGTCAGAAACGGATCATCAGATATTTTGGCAGTTGAGAAGAGGGAAGGAAACTTAACTCATATTAGCTTTTTCTTTTGTGTTTAGGATATTAGTCTCAGGACACATCTGACCTAATTAGTGGAACTAATTAAGCTCACAGTAACACAATTAAGCTGAAGTGATTCATCACTGCATGAGGACTGTCTGTTATTCAGACCACCAGCACTGAATAATGGACTAATTCATTAAAGAGCATTCGGGACCAGATCCATGTGCGTGGTGTCTAACTGGTGATGCTATAAGGTGGGTCAAAATCAACATTTTGTGGTGGTTTATTTCAACTTTCCATATGTGTAAAATATCACAGTCAGAAATAATTGATGCCTGGTTTATTATGATCGATATCATTTGTTAATCCAATCAATAGTTTCCAGAATACCTTTCCACCCTAAAAGCCACTCACAGAAACCAGAATTTCAGTCTTTGCTGCACAATACAGATACTACTAGTTAGCCTATTTACAACTACAGGGTAGGAAATAAGACTCCTGTTGCATAGCAGGTTGTCCCATTCCAGGCTTGATTAGCCCCAGTGTAGAGGTAACAAGCTCAGGTGTGTCTTATTAAACTCATAGTAAAACCAGGAATGGATCAAACTGCTCTGCAATCGGAGTCATATTTCCATCCCTGCATGAGTAAAGAATATGCTTAATTATAGTATTTATAAACTACAGCTGTGGCCAAAAGTTTTGCATCACCTAGAATTTTAGGATTGAGACCTAATTAAAAAAAAAGAACTACACGAACATAATTTAGATATTTCATTTAACATCGTGCAATCAAAGATATGATATCTCCCAGAAGCAATAATAATAGTAGAGTATTTCACGTTTGACTTAGAAATGTCCCATTTTCCGTTAAGTATATGGAAAACTACGATGTGGTATGTAATTCAATATGTTAACGTACCATCATTCAGCAGGTTTCATTTTGACTTTATGAAGCAAAATAATTCTATAGGGCGATGCTAAACGTTTGGCCAGAGCTGCAGACAGCCCTGCTCGGAGCCTGTAACGTACAGTAAAGCATGCTGCTGTAGCTTTAAGTGGGGTTTTGGAGGAAGTGGGGTTGTGTTCTGGGCGGCCCGGTGTCACACTGCAGGGAGCAGATAGCCGGGTCAGCAGGAAATCTGAATCAGCAGCTTCAAGTCTCTTTCCTTCCCTGCTCTCTGGGGGCTCCAATAAACATACTGCAGGCTGGGCAGTTTTAAAAGGAATGCAGGATCATGTGTGATCCTGACAGCAATACCTTTTATATAGCTGTGTTGTAGCATTCAGGAGCACTCAATAGCCCCCTGCAGTGTACAGCGCCTTGAGCACTTCATTACTTGTAGTCTGGGAAGGACTCTATTGCACATGTGTATCAATGTCCACACTGTACAACTAAAGCACCAGTATACTACAGTGTATTCCTGGCCACATTGAGTACACCTTCTTATACAGCATCAACGGCATGTACCATATGTTTAAACAGCATCCTGTCATAATAGGTCTTGCCAGTAGTGTTTAGAAGGGACTGCTTGCAAACAAATACACTTCATCTCATTGCCTACTGCCAACATATTTGTGTGTGTGTGTGTGGTCAGCGTCAAAGTAACCTTTACAATACTGCGCTGGCTGTCTCTCTGCGGTCCAAATTGACCATAAACACGCGGGGGAATTCATGTGGATGGGAGTGCATTTTATTTGCTGCTAACATCGACGGTGAAAAACACATTCATCGCCACTC
Organism: Acipenser oxyrinchus oxyrinchus; assembly: GCA_030684275.1. Lineage (NCBI taxonomy): Eukaryota > Metazoa > Chordata > Actinopteri > Acipenseriformes > Acipenseridae > Acipenser > Acipenser oxyrinchus. The sequence goes on from CM060272.1 coordinate 2,855,420, forward strand.
GCACGGTTTTCCAGGCGGGGAAAGGAGCAGACTGGGCCCCATCTAGTCGTGTCTGTACAGTTAATTGGTCAGTCATTGTGAACAATATCGGGCTGTATGTACATGTTACCGTCCCAGCTCGTCGCTGATTTAAATAGGAGGTTTATTAGGACTGGTGTGTATCTGAATATCAATCAAATACCACCGACACAGAGAAAAATGCAATTCTTTAAACAGTACAGAGTGTTACTGTTTAAAAAAATAATGTATTATTATATATCTATATTAATATACAGTACTGCCCTTAGCAAAACTATTACCTATTTTTTCAGCGACGATAGTTAACACAGAAAACGACGACAAGGTCCAGGATTTTTTAATTATTTATTTATTTATTTCTAAAATAAACATTTCGCGATAACGAAAAGCTTTTAAAAAAACATAATTCATTTAAAGCAGGCAGACCTCGGCGTGCATTGATAATGAACAACGCCACCAGGAATAACTGAGTGGTACTAGTCAGCAAATAAAGACAAATATAAATATATCAAATTAAAAGACGGCTTACCTTTGAACAAGAAATCGTATTCATCGTCTCTATTACCCATATTTCCAACCGTGGCTTCCCCTCTGTGCAGAGAACAAAGGCCGGTCTTTGTTTTGGTCTGGCGTTGTGTCGTGTTACTACTGTGCGATATATATGTATATATATATATATTTTTTTTTCGGTGCAAGACAAGAGGGGTCTGTCAAATTGGACCGCAAATATACACAGCCACCTTCCTGAATCTGCAGCGAGGGGAGGAGCCCACTACTGTGCAGGCTCTGGCGCGGTCAGAAATGCAAAGGGTCGGGTGCTGCAGTCACCACACACAGAGATCAGGCGCTTCCACATTTAACCAGTTTAGTAATTGCATTTGCAAAACATATATATATATGTATATATATATATTTTTTTTGTTAAGTGAATTTCCTTGGGAGAAACGGTGACAGCGTGCGTTTAGCGGCCGGGGTTCCCACCTTTGCGGTGTTTTTGGTTATACCGGTGGTATGTGCGATGTCAGAATTGGGGTGGATCCCTTACATCCCATGCATCCAAAATAAAGAAATTAAGAAATGAAAAGCCGCTCGGGTTGAGATCATTAACCTGCAGACATCATTGTGTTTGTTGTAACAAGGGTGGGTCAATGACTGATAAACACAGAATATCATAATGCAGAACTGCAATTAAGGCTCCCAGAATTCTACTGTGCAATAATTCTCTGAAACTCCCACAGTAACCAGTGGACTGCTTCTGGACAGAGTGGGGCTCTGCATGGGGGGGAGGCGCGACCATTGCATGGCGATCGTTCTTCAAAGTGAAAATGTCCCATGTTCTCCTGAGATTGCCTAAGCGGGTGGTGATGCAAGGGCATCCCAAAGCATTATGATTAACACGGGGCGGGGGCCGATCACAGAAGGTGCTAACATGCCAGACGATCTGCCAGGGGCGGCTCCTGAAATAATTCCTAGAGAGGGGACTGAGCCCGTGGGGAGTTGAGCTAAGGAGAACATTTTGCGGTTAATAAGCTCTGACAACCCGGAGCAACCTCGTGTTTGCTGTTGCAGCAGCTGTAACACATGCAAGTAAACCGATGTATATTCATGCTTACCGTCGTGTCTGATTCACTGATTTATCTGCACCCCGAAGACGTAAACTCTGTGAACGCCCGCGCGCTGAATTTGAACCTTTTTTCATGCCGGTGTCACAGCCTAATACTTACCCCCGGTTAATTATTCACCACCGTGAATTTACAGGCAAAAAATCTCTCTCTCTCTATATATATATATTTAAATAATTCATACCGAGACTATAATATTTAATAAATTAATTGGAAATAACAGTTGGAGTTTAAAAAGCTTTTTTTTTTTTTTTTGTGGAAAATGTAACATTGTGAAAGACAGCATTTTGCTATCGCGTAGTATTTGTTTATGTTGCCTAGTAGTATTATTTCTTAGATTTGCCAGAGCTTTTTTCAGTCGTGTTGTGTTGTGTTACTCAAGATGTGGTTTTATTCACTGACAACGTGACTTCAACTGTTGCCTGACTAGACCGCATAAGTAAATTAAAGCTAATGTAAATGCACTGTGTAAAACAAAAAGCATGCATTTTTGCTAGAGAAGCGAGATCCAAACAACCTCGCCTTAAATTTGTCCTGCAGAGACGGGGCAGCGGATTACCCAGCATGCTCTCGTGGCTATATAATCCTTGTATCTGCGTTGAATGCCGCCATTTCAACTGGAGTGGAGGAGTTGTGGTTTTATAAACAGAAGCAGCTTGTAAAAAAGACGTTACCGAGTTAAAACCAAACCAGAATAATTTGAACAAGAAACTTACTAGTATCGTGTTGCTCCTTAAGAAAGAGACGAACGAGAAAAACTGCGTCAACATGTCAGCAGAGGCTCCTATTGAAAATATGATGGAGAAGCCAGGCCTGGGGTAAGTGTCTCTGTCTCTCTGCAACAAACCTTTTGTTTTTAAAACCAGGTGAATTAAAAAAAAAAAAAAGACTTGCTTGCAATTGACGAAGAAAATCGACACGATATGAACGCGCAAGCATGAATGTACGTAAACGAAACCCAATTTTTAAGTATTTATTCATTGTGATTTTGCAGCGTTTCCCTGGACGTGTTACAAATTCAAATGGTATTTGCATAAATTTAGATTTGTGTGGATGATAGTACCGAGTCAAAAACCTAAAAAGTGTATCCTCATTTTTTTTCATTCTATACAGTAGCTTGATATTATTATTATTATTATTATTATTATTATTATTATTATTATTCAGGTTTTTCCAATATGCGTAGTTTTAAAATGGAAGTAACACGTTTTTAGAGAGGGCTACTTAAAATGTAGGCCTATCCTTTGTCTAGGCCGTTTAGTGGATGCGGGTGATAGAAAAAAAAGCGAGATTAATGTGAGAAATGACAAACGGATGAGGGTATACAGTATTGAGCATGGAAGATTTGTCGCTTTTTAATAATGTTTTGTTAAGTTTTACGAGGAATTGGCGACAGCATTTAGATGATTTTAATACGCGCGTGTTTTCTTTGTTCGCCGGCTGCTGGAAACTCGCCTGAGACTTTTTAATTTCTTTCTGCTGTCATTTAACTTGAAAACACTGAAATGCGGTCAAAGTATTAACATGCGAGCTTGGGTTTATATTTTTTTTTTAAAAATGTCGGCCGCAAGCTGTCTTTGTAATCGAGCTCCAGTTAATATATTACTGTTTCTTTGACAACGAAAAATGGCGTAAGTCGTAGTTGTGTGTATTGAGAGGATCAACCAATGTTGGTATTCGACGAGTCACCGCCCCTCCCGTGTTCACTAAAATACGAGCGTCCTATCTGTCGTGTGATTTTGTTTGTTTAACGACACAACGTTTTTTTTTTCTTCCTGCCACACAGTGAAGTGAACGGCAAGCCAAACCACGAAGCAAGTCGAAAAGAGAGGCCCCTGAAGCGAGCAGGCGTCAGTCGTTTTGAACCCTACGGGGGGAACCCGTCCAACAGGAGATTCCGAGTGTTTGTCAGCAACATCCCTTTCGATGTGAAATGGCAGGCTCTGAAAGACCTGATGAAGGAGAAAGGTAATTGTCATTGTCTCGGTGGGTGAGGCAGTGTGTTTCTTTTGAACCAGGTTACGTGCAGCGGAACAGCAAGGGACACTGCTGGAAAAGGAGATGCTGCTTTTCAACCCCCAGGCCCGCAGTTTGTTGGCTTTAGTGGACTTGTAGGAGACGGCTGCTGCGTGCGTTTCTTTGTTTCTACAAGAAGTGAAATATACCAGCAACTAAATGACCGAGCCCCTGGTTGTTGGCAGATTGCGCTGTGCCTATGGTGTATCTAGACCAGTGTGGTGGAGCATGTGTTTCTTGTGAACTGCAGTCCTCTCCCCCTGTTCTGTGTTCATAATCCCTCAATTGTGCATATTCCTGGTGGTTCAGAACTTAAGGAGTTTTTTGGGTTTATGTTTTTGTAAAGAGATGCAGTGTTCTCCTGGATTAAACTATTGACTCAAAGGGACTGAAATGCCTGTGCATTGTTTGCACGGCCTCTCACTCCAAAAAAATAAAGCATAAAACCAAGTTTTTGGTCAGGAGAACACTCCATCTCCATCAGCTTGATCGTCTGTTATACATTTTACCAAGGGAGACAAGTGGTGGAAAGTACCGTTTTTGTGAAGCTGAAATGCTGCAATACAGAGATTTGTTCTTGAAGTAAAACGTTTTAGTCCTCTTGGCAATGTTTTTTTTATTTGTCTCCTGTACAACATTTTATAATGCAATTGCTTCTTCAGAATGAGAGTATCCTCTCTCCCCCATTTTGTGGTGGTCAACTGTCTTTGCATCACTGAGGCCATGAGACATGTTCATGTCTATGTAGCCAACAGGAGAAACTCTGAAGCCACTGAAATGTCAGTAATGTGTGTTTCCTCTAGTGGCAAGAAGGGGGCGAGTGGAGCAGGGCTTTTTTCTTTTTGGGGGCGGCGGTGGCATCGGACAAAGCCATTAAGACGGATCTTTTAAACCTGGGATTGGGTTTGATGTGAGCTACACCAGTTCTGTTGGTTGATATGCATTGTAATAACCTGCAATGAGATTTGTTGGGTGGGGGACATGTTAACAGGAATGCGAAATGTGTGAAACTGGATTACTGGTACTTTGTCATCTGGTATGAGGATTTGGCATCCCTCTGTCTATATACTGAACTGGTTTCCAACCACTTTTACAGCTTGACGTTCTTTTATGTAGTCTTTAAAAGTGGAACCCGGGTGTAGAGTGAAATTAAATTTGTAAAGGGAGGGGAAGGGGTCTGTTTTTTAGGAGGTGACAGATGAGAGCCCTTGGAACACTGTCCTGAAGAATGTGGTGTTTTTGATCAATGTAATATGTACTAGGCTTTATTTTGTATTTTATATATATATATAAAAAAACAGGTTTATGTTTAACACTTGGCTTAACCAGCAGTCCTGAGGGTAGTACCTTTTGACTTAACATTTAAGATCAAAATAAAAGGTGTCGTGTGTTTGTTTGTTTTTTTTGCGCCACTGAGTAAGTTCCATTGGTCTTTCTAGCACAGTACTTGTCACCTTTACTGGAAATTGTTAATGGACCCCATATCCCCTGATGCACATATTTACACGAGTTTGTCTACCTGTGTAGCTTGGAATAAAACCAGCTTTGTACGATAAATCTTGAGTGCTCAGTGGAGATGTTAATTGGTCTAATCCCTCCCCCTTAAAGTATCTGATTTTACTTATACCTACACTTGCAGAAATGCTGTGTGGCCTTAATTGCAATATTTCCCTTTTTTTTTTTTTTTTTTTTTTAGGTTTAACATGGGCAGTGTTGTGCCTGCTTGAAATCACATTGCAAAGCCTTATGACAAACGTTGTAAAATGACCAGTTGATATTAAGGGCTGCTGCCCTGTGTATAGCAGGAATTTGTGGGGGGTACAGGTCTACAAAGAAATGGTGCTTCTTAAACTTGTCCTTGTTTCAGGTCTGGATAATTGCTTAATTGGCTGTTTTAAGGCTGTTCTGAAATCCTAAAGGACGTGTTCACCTAGTTGATTGTTGGTCAAGCTATTTGCTCCTATTCTCCTCGGCCCCCTCCCCAAACATAATTTGGGTCTCTTTCTTCAAATTAGCATATTAAGGTTAGGTCCTTGTTCATTTTGTATTGACAGGCTGATCCTGTAGCTGGCTGCTGGGGATTGCAGCACAAACCATACATTGATCATTTTAAACTAGTATTGGTAATGGTCCGCTGTACATCATGTAATCATGACTGCCCATACAGACATCCCCCATGTTGACATGGTTTTGTGACATAAAGACTGAGTCTTCATTTATTTAAGAAATCTGGATTGACCTTGTGAAATTACCATTTTGGCTGTGATCTGTAGTCTGTAAACCCCCTCTTTCGTTAAATCTGTTTTGCAAATGGCTTTTAAAGGGTTTAGTCTAGGTAATCCTTTTTGCCATTAGCAGGTGGTTGCTACCTTTTTTGAATTGGTATTTCATTCCTTTTAATTGAGAAGTAGTGCAGGTGGCTTCTTGAGACTTTTTCAACAAGGACAAGATAAGAAGTTTGTTTTTTTTAATTTATTTTTGTCCTTTTAATGTACACAAGTTCTTTGTAAACCTGTACCAGAAGTGTTTGGGTAGCTGAGGTACTGTAGAAATCAGTGGCCTTGCTGACTGAGCCCATGCTCACCACAACGTAAGGTTGTCGATGTCTGTTCTAAACCCCCATTGTTTTCTTGGCTTCTCTCCCTTGGTGTGTGTGTCGTCTGGATTCTGATTTGTAGTGGGTGAGGTAACATACGTGGAGCACTTAATGGACGCGGAAGGCAAATCGAGGGTAAGTGAAAGAGTCGAACCTCAGTTCGAAAAGTTTGAGTTTCTCTTTTGTTCTGTCAATGTTTGGGCTTTTCAGCAAGCTGAAACTCTTGAGGTATACTGTCCACACTTCTTTGAAATTCAACCTGAAAGGTTACGTGCCTGTTTTGGGGAAACATAGAAACCTGGCCCATTTTGCATCTTGGGGCCCCATACCCAATTGAAGATGTCCCCTAAGAACTTAGAGGCTACAGATTGTGACCATGTTGGATGCTAAATGCCGGGATCGTTTTAGCTTTTATAAATTGTGTCCTTGACTTGGGTTTGTTAAATGGTTTCATTGTAACGTGATTTGTAAGTAGTATTCGCATACATGGCTGGTGTAGTAGTTCTGAAACTTCGATTTGAAAACTTGGATTCAGTTGGAAAGTTCTTTTTTTAGCTTGCATGTCTTGAAGTGTGGCTGGCTTAGTACAGTTCAGAATGTGAAGACGGGTGGAGTTTGTTTGCCATAAAATGGTAGACTTATTTTTGGAGAAATTGACATTTTAAGTCATCCTGTTTTGTGAAATTGTTTGAAGAATTTAGAGGATTCTGAAATATACATATCATTGCACCCAGGTATGTATTTAAAAAAATTCCAAAAATAATTGCTTGTGTTTTAATAATGCAGGGTGTTAACTTCTTTCTTTTCTTTTTTTTATTCCCCAATGGATTCTTCTGCTAACAAAGGGTTGTGCGTAAGTATACTTTTAAATGCATCTGACCCCTTTCCCCAATTTGTTCTGGTGCTTTGACAGTAGTGATAACGCTGATTTTTGTTCTACAGGGTTGTAGAGTTTAGAACTGAAGAGCTAATGAAAAAGGCGGTGGAGAAGGTCAATAAACACAACCTGAACGGACGGCCTCTTAAAGTGAAAGAGGTAAGACTTGAAAGGAGACTGTAGCTACTTGTGGTGAATTAAACTACCATGCGTCTTCATGAAGCAAGGTGACCTGGAAGTAAACGAGTAATCCTAACGTGTCGGTAGGATGTTTACGCCTTGCTCGGAGGCATAAATATAAATACAAGCTTAGGTGATACCAGTTATCCAGAAGACCTTCGATGCAGTTTGAGTTGTGTAGTTTTGGAATACATTTTATTTTTTGTTTTGTACAGCATGAATATCCCTATGGCCATTTTGTGAAGTGCTCTGTGGTGTTTGCACCAAGGTGTTTCCCAATAACTGTTAACCTCTTTCTTTCCCCAGGACTTGGATGGAGAGTTTGCTCGACGGGCTGTGCAGCGAGCTCCTGGTGGCCCCCTGGTGGGATGGGGATGGGAATGGGCCCTGGTCCTGGTCCTGGTGGGCCCCAATGGTCAACATTCCCCTAGCCTCATGAACAACCCCAACATCCCCAGTGAGCTGCTCCATGGGCTTCAGGCTGGCAGGATTGGGAGCACCATCTTTGTTGCCAATGTAAGTAAGGGGGTTGGGTTGGGTTGGGGTGGGGGGACTGCATTTCTCAGATTCCTGAAGTGACACAATATGACCACTTTAAAATCACCGTGGGGCTTTATTGTAAGATGTGCATAGTTCTGACCTGTCTCCTCTCTTCACAGTTGGACTACAAGGTGGGCTGGAAGAAGCTGAAAGAGGTGTTTGGCATGGCAGGAATTGTGGTGCGTCTGGATATCTTGGAGGACAAAGATGGGAAGAGCAGAGGGATGGGCACAGTCACCTTTGAGATGCCCATCAAGCTGTGCAGGCAATCTGTATCCTTCATAAGAATATTTCTGGGGGTCAAGGCAGATGTGGATCAAGCGGGGTCCATATTATAAGTTCTACAGAAATAATATGAAGCATTTTCTAGTACAAGTCTAGAGATGTAATGGCAAGTTAAGCCCCATGTAAGAGCTTGATTTGTCGGTGAAATTGTTGCTGTGAGGCTGCAGTCAATATGGTGGAGTAAGCAATCTAGTTATGCAGTAAATGAAATCTCCTCTTGAACAGCTTGAACTTTCCTTAACTATCTCTCAGCCATGTTCAATGGCCAGCAGCTCTTCAATAGACCCATGCATGTTAAACTGGTAAGAAGGAGTTTTTCATTCTAAACATTATTAAATTTAAAATACAGTAGTGTGCACTGAATCATTTACATTCCTTTCTCCTGTACAGGATGAAAAGTCCTTGCCAAAGGGAGGTGACTTTCCACCTCAGGAAAGAGCTCCACAGCTTCCTCGTAAGTATTAATAAATTGCATTCAATTTCGGGAGGTATTTCTTACTTGAAACGGGATGCTGGTTTCAGCCCCTGCTAGTTTTTTTTTGTTCTGCTCTTATTTCATCCTTGCTATGGTTCTCTTGTAAGCTAATGACTTATCCTGACTCTTCATGTAGGTGGCCTCAGTGGAATAGGGTTGGGTCTTGGACCTGGTGGACAGCCTATTGGCTCTAACCAGATGAACAGAGGAGGTGGAGGAGGTGGAATGGGCAACATGGGACCAGGGCCGGGACCTGGAGGTGAGGGCATTTGTGCTTTAAGATTGTGTTGTGGTGGTAAGGGGATACACTCCATGCAAATGTCATGGCCAGTCTTTTGGAAAACATGCTAAGGCTTTATTTTAAATGGTATTTTTATTGAAGTTTTAAATCCTCAACATTTGCAATAGTTTTTGTTTTGTAGGCATTTCCTGTTCTCTTTTTGCAAAGGAGTGTATCCTATTTCAATAAACAAACTAATCTGATGTGGTCTCTGTCTTCCCAGGTATGGATGGAATGGGCTATGGAAACATGGGCAGAATGGGAGGTAGGTGCATTTTGACAACTTGTTCTTCTGAGGCATAGTCTGAATAGATTCAGTGAGACGCATAATCTGTGAAACTGCAGGATAACTTAAGAGTGAGGGTTCTTCTATTGAGCTGAATGGAAGATGATCCTATTCTATTGGTTCACTCCTGTGTGTTTGTGATCTACTGTCACAACATTTTAAATAAGTGGATTGTTTAACCCTATTAATAGCCTAATCCTTGATAGTGGGCACATAGTGTTCCTTTTTACTACATGTAACACTTGCTTTTATATTGATAATATTGCTAGACTTGTATGTCTGTGACAACACTAAACTGTCTGTTTTGAATTCCAGGCATGGACAGCTCCTATGGTGGTGGTGGTGGCATGAGTGGTATGGATCGCTTTGGACCATCTGGAATGGGGAGGATGAGTGGTAGGTGCCATATTGAATCCTGTTATGAGCAGTCTCTTTCAATTCACTTAATTGCTTTCTGGAATCATTTCCTGAATGCTGTTCTCTATTTCAGAAATGGACCGTGGAATGGGAGGAGGCTTTGATAGAGAATTTGGCAGGACTGATATGGGCATGTCTCGTGGCTACGGAGATTCTTTTGACCGAGGAATGGGTTAGTACTGTGTGGTATCTCCACAAAATCAACTTTTTCTTGATGCGCCGGTGCTAGTCTGAGGTGCCATCCTTTTAAAATATATATTTCTCTCCCCCTTATTTTCCAGGAGGCTCTCTGGGTATGGATCGCATGGGCTCAAGTCTGGATCGTCTCGGCTCGAATGGACCGGATGCCAGGGCTAGACAGAGTTGGAATGGGCATGGACAGGATGGACCGTGGTCTCTGATCTGGACAGGCTTGGTTCTGGGTTAGACCGGCTGGGGCCCAGTATGGACCGCCTTGGATCTGGCCTGGACCGTATGAGCTCCAGTGCGGACCGCCTGGGCCCTGCTGGGTATGACCGCCTGGGCCCGCCCAGTTTAGGAGCTTAATGGGTTCTGGGATGGATTATATGGCACCCCTGGGCATGGATAGAATGAGCTCCAGTCTTGACCGCATGGGCTCCAGCTTTGACCGCCTGGGGCCACAGGCTTGGATCGTTACCCCAGCACTGGGCTTGACCGCATGGGTTCAAGCCTGGACCGCATGGGCTCTGCAGGTGTGGGAGCTGGGTTTGATCGGCCTGTAGAACTAGACCCGGTGGCTTCGCAATGCCTATACTGGTGCAGGAGTTGGAGGACCTGGGGTAGGGCCAGGAGCCAATCCCAGAAAGGGTTGCCAGATCTTTGTCCGAAATGTGAGTATAACCCTGGGTCTTGTGTGTGTTTGGTTTATTTTTTTAAATAATTTTATTCATGATTTTATCCCCTGCCACATGGCATGCCCCAAACTGTAATGGTTATAATAAACACTACTGATGGATTTGAGTTTGGTGTCATTGGCTAACCCTTATGTTAATTTTATTTTTTCCCCCTTGCAGCTTCCTTTTGACTTTACCTGGAAAATGCTGAAGGACACCTTTAGCTCATGTGGTACGTTTGTAGCACATTAAGCATTTATATATAAACCGTTTTATAGTGGACCACAATAAATAAGCACTTGGTTATGACAGTGGGTTGAGTTATGATTTTGAGATGTTAATTCATTTCACCCAGATTGCCTTTTAAAATGCATATAGGTTTGTTTAATTCTACCTGATTGTACTGTTCCTATTCAGCGGTTAGCTTGACTTCACAGTGTTTTATATTGCAGGCCACGTGCAGTATGCCGATATTAAAATGGAGAATGGGAAGTCAAAGGGATGTGGGGTGGTTCGCCGAGAATCCGGAGACAGCAGACCGGGCCTGCAGGCTGATGAATGGCACGCGGCTGAGCGGGAGGGAGATTGACGTCAGGATCGACAGGAATGCATAAAACCATATCCCTGGCAACCGCTACCCTTCTCTCTCTCTCCTACCCCCACCCCCACCCCCATTTTGGTGATTTGTGTCAGTTTAAAATATTTATTTTAAACTTTATGCTTGCTTCACAATTTGTGACCAAATTATTTTTTTTTAAACTGGTATTTTAATAACTTTTTTTTTTTTTTTTTTAGTTTCCCAAAATGGTTAAATTGATGCATTTGACATCTTTTGTGTTTCTGTAAGCAGTGGTGTTTTTTGATAATAAAACTCCCAGTTTGTCATTTTGGTGTGGATTTCTTTTAATGTTCAATAATTTTTAAAACCAGTTCTAATCAAAGGTATCGACTGTTGTCCTATGGAATATGATTGGATACAAGAGTGTCATTTTAGGGTAAGATTTGGAGTTTAGACCTGAAGCTTTGCCCACAGCTCTCCCTTGGTTATGGAGTCTCAAGTCAATAAAATTCCTGTTTCAATGCAGGTACTAATGATGGAGCTACAACTGCTGGTTCTTTTCACCTAACTCTACCTGCATACCCCACAGTTTAATAATATGGTGCATAGATGTGGTAAACTTACTTTCTCATAACCCTGTATATATCATGGAGACCTCTTAAATATGCCTTGCTTATGATTTAAGCATGGTACAATGCACTGGTATGACACTCCACATTTAGCATACATTATATACAAGACCCTCTCCTTGGGGATGGACAGAAAATTGGCTTCTGTTAGCAGTGAATTCTATTCTAGAATGACACTTGCCTTGTTTTATATGCACAATCCAATTGGATTCAAAATGCCTGTTTGAGGAATCAATTCCCAAATCCTCTAATTATCCTGTTTTGTAAACCAGTGTTGAGCTGGAATCGGCTTTGAGGGTTTAATCCGATTCAATTGCACAGGTTCGGAAGCATGGATTGTTTCAAACCTGATTTGAGTTGAGCATGTTGATTCTTAAAGCTTTGAAGATGGGGATGTTGACCTGTACTGGGAATAGAGTACGTTAAACTAACAGCCTCCTGTCACACAAATACTACTCGTTATTTACAAAAATTCATCTACACAATATAAAGCTGTGGGCTTCTTAGTATAAATTTGGAGGAAAGCCTGTATTTTTTGTAAAACCTAGTAAGTTTAAGACAAAGGGCAGTTCTATAAATAATCAGATTTTATTAAACCAGAGAGATGCACTATAAACAACCATAAACCCCTGTTAGTTTTCATTATCCCTATTTTGGTCTGAAAAAGGTCGATTAGCTATAGAATTTGATCGCAAAATGTTTTTCAACTGGTATATAAAACCGCAGTGCAGGTTTACTGGAATTCTATTCAATTAGAGTAGATAAGTCACCTGGCTTTAGTATGACCAGCTAGCTCTTTGATTTATGAGAAGACCAGTGTGAATACGATGTGGTCACTTCGGGGATTTAATTCCAACAAGTTCTTTAATCTGCTGTAGAAGATCTGCATTTATTTAAGCCTCGATGTAAATTTTTTTTTACATAATTCATACTGCCCGCTAAACCAGGTAACCGCATGGGACGGGGCTTCTGCGCATGAGAAAGGGAAGGGGTAGGGCGTGTGAAGAGGGCGGGCTCTCGGTTGTGTAATAGCCCCGCCCCGCCCCGCCCTGCAGTGACGTGAAGGTCAGCTGCTGAAAGGTCAGACACATTGTATCCAAGATGGCGGCCTCCTTGTGTCAGTGCTATCAGGTGAGATTTTTAAAATGAATACAAAACGCTGCGGTTATATATTTATATATTTTTAAAAACATTTTTGTAATATGAAAAAAACGATCACATATGTAAAATAGGAATGAGTGTCACACGAGTGGTTATGTGAATGTTGATCTAGACGATACAGCCTGTGCTTAGAGTGGGCCATCAGTGTAAGGTAGTGCAGATTATGATTTATATATATATATATTTTTTAATGCCATCAACTAAGAGCCAATGAAACACTATGCCGATTAGTTTGGGATGCGTTTTGCGCCTTTCGTCCGAAGCCTATATACACAGATTTGCTTTGTTCAGTTAGCAGTTTAGTAATCATGGTTTCGTGAGCTTGCGAGCGTCCTGCCGGTATGTCGCCCTGTCAAATGACAGCGAGTTCTTGATCAGCATGCAGTGGGATTTACATTCTCACATCACACATGCATACATACATGAATGTTGACCTAAATGATCCACAACGGTATCCAGAAAGTAAAAATGACCAATCTCTTATGTTTATAAACAACTTAAAATAGAAGTTCACCGCAACCAGATGCTCGAGTTTTGAATGTATTTTTTTTTGTAGCTGTTACCCTTTTCCGGTTATTGTGGCGCACAGCGCAGTAGAGGGAGCGTCAGTCTGCGTGTTGCTGTCTTGATGAGTTCAGTCATTTTAGAGAAAACTAACTAATTCTGTAGGTGATGCAAGCTTTGGAAATCCAGCAGATCTATCCTCGCACAACTGTTTTGCATTCTCTAAACTTTGTGTGTGTGTGTATATATATATATATATATATATATATATATATATATATATATATATATATGATTATATATAGTGCTGGATTCACATGCTGCTTGTCTTTGTGTTTCAGCTCTGTGTTGCGCTGGAGTGTCCGTGTCCTATCTGCACGATCCTACCTGTCCTCCTTCAACAGAGCCCACGTGTACAGGATATGCAGGCCCCCACAGCACTGCCACAGGTAGCCGGGCAAGCAGAGTGCAAAATAGCATGCATAGAGAAACACCGTGCATTCGCTGTGTGTGCCGGTGATGTTTCTTTAGCAGGTCTGTTAATATAAACGTGAAATATATAATAGAGTCAAAAAAAAAGAAAATAGCAACAACGTCCCCTGAGTGCTGAAACTCAGAAATGCTTGTTCTGATTGTAGAATGAATTTAGACTTTGGGGGCTGCTGTGGTGGTTTAGCTGAGCTGTTGCAGGTTTAGGAGTTCTGATCCCCCCCCCCCCCCCAGGGGCAGTACTCTTCACGCGGCGGGGGGCGGAGGGGTTTCCTGTCCGAGTTCGTGGACAGCCTCAAGCAGGAGCTCAACAAGAACAAGGAGATGAAGGAGAATATCAAGAAGTTCAGGGAGGAGGCCCAGAGACTGGAGGATTCGGATGCACTGAAGCAAGCCCGGCGGAAATATGTGAGTCCCGACACGCCGCTGCGGTTCTGTGTGTGAGGGGAGGAGGGTGCGAATCGCTGTTTGGAGCCCCGCGCACCGCAGTCTTTAATGTTGCTTCATTACAATCGTGAAACGTATAGAATTAAACTCAGTCTTTTTCAAGAAGATGGGTTTATCGCTCTGTGTAGAAATGTTGACTTTTTTTTTTTTCAAGAAAACGATTGAATCAGAAACTGTGAAAACGTCGGAGGTGCTGAAGAAGAAATTGGGAGAGCTGTCGGAAACTGTGAAGGAGGTGAGGTGAATGAGTCTTTGTGTGTGATTGTCCTGTCTGATCAGCTGTGCCATTGTCAAAGTCTGTGTGGGCTCTCTGCAAGTCCAATCAGGAACCTCATCATCACCTTTCCTTTTGTATAGCACTGCATGCAATGCTCAGGGGACATTACTGTTGATCAGGCTAACTTTCAATCCCAAGTGAAGAAACCTCTCCTTGGATTTTTCTCAGGAGCAGTGGCTTGAAGCAGCAGTCATCACAAATCCCAGCAGCTGTTTCCTCACTTGTTGGTAAATTAGCCCGATCACCACCACCAAATGACCCTCGTCTGTGGAGAGCTTCTCTGAATAATCAAATAATCACTACCCTGAGCTCCATACTTATCTATTCCTGGTTAATGAGAATTGCAGGTCCACTTCTTGCCAATGGAAAGCATATTTCAGCCCCTTACACTTCTAGTAAAGCACTTCCCATCCTTGTTAACTGAAGTAAGGTGTGTTTGATCTCTCTGGTGTTTTGCTCATGGCTGTCCTGTGGAAATTCTGGCGCTCCACAGTTTGGCTGCAACCCTGTTTGTGTTCTCAGGGTCTGGAGGAGGTGGGTCGCTCGGACCTCGGGAAGAAGATCAAAGAGGGGGTGGAGGAGGCGGCCAAAACAGCCAAACACTCAGCCGAGTCTGTGAGCAAGAGCGGAGAGAAACTGGGCAAGACTGGAGCCTTCCGAGCCATCTCTCAGGTAACAGCCAAAGCAGACCTGGAGCGTTTTAATACCAGCACTCGCAAACCCTAATGTAGCCCTGAACCACAGAGCTGCAGCATTCTACTACCCCTAATGTAGACCTGAACCACAGAGCTGCAGCATTCTACTACCCCTAACCCAATGCAATGCACAAGATCTCAACACAAAGTGGGTTCTTTTCAAAACTTGGCAGGTGTAATTTGAGAGCATGTCCTCAATGTAATCATTTTCCAAAATCAATTTTGCTTTTGTGTTTTGACTTGAATGCAGACATTGCATGCTATTAAATAGGAATCTTATTCCCTTCCCTGCATTCTTGAATTTCCTACGAGTTTAATTACACACTTCAGCTTGTTTATCGATACACCATGGCTGATCAAGCTTGTGGGTTAAGTCAGCGTGCATTGGCAGATATTTCTCTCATTGTTTTTTAAGCTTTGAAATGAACCCCCAAAGCCTATGAAACATGAGAGGACTCGTTATAGAGGACTTTTTCAAGCAATTTATGCACATATGAGAGTTCAAGCCAGACAGCATCAAACAACTTCAATCTGAGCTGTGAGATTGCCTCCCTGCAGGGATGGATATAACACAGCAGTTTCACCCTTTGCAGGTTTTACTACAGCGTATAGGTAACAAGCTCAGGTGTGTCTTATAAACTCGTAGTAAAACCAGGTATGGATCAAACTGCTGTGCAATGGGAGTCTTATTGCCCTTCCTGTACTGCATTCAGTGGGATGTTTAGCTGCAATCACTGTTCAGAACATGGTCTGCCTTATTGAACACCAGCTGCCTGCAATCCTGTCCTTACTGAACACTGCCTGTCTGTGTCTGCAGGGAGTGGAGACTGTGAAGAAGGAGATTGACGTCCTGGGACAGACCGGCTCGCACCGCCCCTTCCCGGCTGAGGAAGAGGACCGACTTTTCGGTGAAGTCCGAGCTGCAGAGGACAAGGTCTTCGAACCCAATGAGTAGGTCCCTCCACTCCATCAAGCACGATGAATGCCAGATCATCCTGCAAAATGATACCTGCTGGGACTCCAATAGCATTGCACAGGCACGCCTCCTAGTGTATACCAGAAGGGTCTTTCTAGAGTGCAGCAAGTCGTGTGCAAGCTTGTGTAGCGAGAAGGAATCGCATGTGAAACCAGGAAGAATGAATCGGGGAGTTCAGCTGCAACTAGATGCAGATTGTTGTTCATGTAATCATTACTACTGCATTAAATTCTGTATGCCAGTACATTATCTGTTTTCCTGTTTTTAAACATTAAAATAAGGGTACTCGATTGCAAAGGGTTGCACGCTCTGCAGTTGGATTAAAACCTGCTTAGTAACGTCCTGAGACTGGACATGGCTAATCCTGCGCTTTCTCTTTCCTAGAGAAGCCATGGGGTCGTACTGCACAAGGACTCCAAGTGGTACCAGCAGTGGAAGGACTTCAAAGACAACAATGTGGTTTTCAATAGTAAGGTTCTTCCTGCTTCCTGAGTCTTTCTCTGTGCTGACAGCAGAGGGCGCCCTTCTGGCTTCCTCCCTCCACTGACAGAACAGAGAGCCAGTTCTTATACTGCACAATGTCTGTGGCTGTGTTCATGAAATGTCAGTGTACCTCTGTGTCTTGCACACAATGTATCTAGTACACTGAAACGTTTGTCTACTTGACAGCTTAATTTTGTTTTGTTTTGCTTTTTACATTCCCCACTGAATGTTGTCTGTCTTGGTCTGTTTCTAGCCCGAAATTAGATGAATTCGTAAGCACCTAATTCTCAAAGCATGTCTCGTATGGGCTTGTTAAACAACGCTTTCTGCTTCTTGAAAAGTTACATTCTGAACTGTAAGAAGCTGCAATGCCATGTGAGCCCACTAGGTGGGGCTAAAAGCACTTCCAATTAAACTGTCCCCGTCAAGATTATAATAGTGAGTGCTGATGCTATTGCTTCTTTAAGAAGCAGGGATGGAAATCAGACTCCCATTGCATAGCAGTTTGATCTGTTGCTGGTTTTAATAAGACACCGGAGCTTGTTACCTACACACTGTGGCTAATCAAGTTCATATTAAAAACTATGCAATAGGAGTCTTATTTCCATCCCTGCCCTGGTATAGCTTTTTAGACCTGGGGTGTAGTATGACTGTTTATTGAAATTCAAAATACATTATGTGCTGTTGCTGTGAAGACCCTTGTGAGTGATACACAGAGTCTCCAGTCTCAGTTTATTCCCATTAACCTTGCGGCTAATGAGCCCGCCTAACGAGCTCGGGGAAACGAGCACAGAGCATGGCAGAGAGTCTCCAGGGCCGGAAAACGTAATGCTTTTGACGGGCTCATAAATCTAACATCGTATGCAGACTTCCGGGCTCCCAGGGGCTCTTCTGAGTCAGTGTGTCAGTGTCACAACATCAACAGCACTGTTAGGAATGTCCTTACTGCACCTGACCAGTGTCTTCTAAGAAAACTACCTGTGTACTGTGTGAACATCTACAACGGTTAGGAGAGTCGCAGGTTACCAAAGAAGCAGCTGTTGATTCTGTTTTGTCTTTTTATCTTTTTTTTATCTTTTTTATCAGTCTTTGCTTGACTGATTCCTTCTTCGTCGTTCGTTGGTGTTCTTAAGCTGAGAAGCTTTTTGTTGGGTGCAGAAGTCTCCTAGAATGGATATGTCCCAGTGCTTTCTCATTTCTTTTCCTCCTCCTCCTCCTCCTCCTCCTCTTTCCTCAGGGTTCTTCGAGATGAAGATGAAGTATGATGAGAGTGACAACGCTTTCATCCAGCCTCCCGGGCTGTCACGGACAAAGTCACAGACATGATCGGTAACCCTCCTCTCGACAGCCACAGCCCGAGCCGTGATAATACAGGAAAACGTTTAGACTTTGGATTTATGGGGTGGTTCGATCTTGTGCACATGGGAGTTGTATGCTGCTGTCCACGTCCATTCTTGCTGGACTGCGAGACAAATGCTTTTATAACAGTAAGACACATCGCTGATATGTTTGTTTTAGTCTTCTAACTTGGTTTGACTTCCTGATTGTCGCCTGTAGTCAGGACTGTGAATGAAGTCATATCAAGGATAGAACGCGTCAGTGATTTTCAGGGGAGAAAAGGCTAATAAACAACCCTGAAATAAAATAGAACTCATGACTTATACAAGATCAGAGTGTTTCTGATTTACTGAAAGATATATCAATACCTCCCTACTGTTTGTTTTTTCATGGATATCGAGGACATAATTGTCTTTTTTCTTTTTTTTTTTTTTTTGTAACAGGCGGGTTATTTTCCAAAACGGAAATGTCCGAGGTTCTGACGGAGATCCTGAAAGCGGATCCCACGTTCGATAAAGACGCGTTCCTGAAGCAGTGCGAGCAGGACATTATCCCCAATATCCTGGAGGTAGGGACCCTGGCTATTCTGTAACAGTCGCCAGCATGGGCCTGTGTGTGTGCATACATCGGATCACGCACAGACGAAAGAGAACGAAGCCCACAGCACTCCCGCTGGCATGCACTTAGTCAAGACATCTTGTTCTGCTTTCACACTGCTCTCTTCAGCTGTGTGGGCTGCATAAGGAGTGCAGACTTGCTTGTCGCCCCAAGGCTCTTGCCATTGAGATGAATAGGACGCTGCATTCAGGTCACCCTGTTAAGTCTGCAGTTCTACTCAGGAACTCAGACCTGCTGTTAAGAGACAGAGAGAGAGATAGAGGGCAAAGGAAGGTCATCTCATCTGGCTGGGGAGGACTTTGTAAAGCAATCAAAAAACTTACAAAACAGAAGCAGTAATTAACGTAGATGTATACCCATGGGTTCTGTAGTAATAAAGGAAAAAAAGCACAGAAATGTAATCTGGATGGCTTTTTAATTGAACCCTTTTTCTTTCTGTGATTTTTATAACATTTTGCTGTAGGTCGTTTGCAGGATATGTTAAGCTGTAGGTTCACAGTGGAAGGCTGTGCTAAAATGATGGGGTGCTGTTTGTTTTAGGCTGTAAAGGTTTAAACGGTAAATGAAAATAAAAACAGCAGAGCATTTTACTAACCCTTTAAACCCAAAATATACAGTTTTATCTTGTGTTTATTTATTGATATAAGATGTTTCACTGTTTTTTTATGGTATTTTGAAATTTTGCATACCACTGTATACAATACCTATCAGAGATGGAAATAAGACTCCTATTGCAGAGCAATTTCCCCATTCCAGGCTTCACTGCAAGCTTGACTAGCCACAGTTTACAGGTAACAAGCTCAGGTGTGTCTTCCTAAACTCCTAATAAAACCAGGAATGAATCAAAGAGCTATGCAACGGGAGTCTGCCTATAAATACTTAACCAAGTCTACTTTTTCCTTGAAAATGTGTATGCCAGTTTAAATGGTAGGCAGCTTTTAACATGTAATCAGTCTATAACCTTAGTTTATTTGACGGGGTTTGTTCTGGTGCAGAACTAGTGCATGTGACAATTAAAAGACCAGTGAAGCACTAAGGAGGTTGTAATACAAGTAAGCAAGCGGATCCTCCTTCTCTGTCTCCAGGCTATGATCCGAGGAGAGCTGGATGTTCTGAAGGACTGGTGTTACTGAAGCTGTGAGTTGAAACTTCAGATCTAATTCCTGGACCTGTAGTGTAGCTAGAAACAACCAGACACACTGTGAGTCACCCATGTGTGGAGAAACCAATGAGGGGGGGGCGGGTCTCCTGGCTCTGCCTAATACACTAGAATACATTTGAAGAAGACTAAGCAGGTATGCAGAATGCATACGCCTTTTATTATTTGAAAGTAAGAAAAATTAAATAGAAAAAGATCGTGCATATTCCATTCATGTTGGGTCATTGTCATTAATATTTTTTTCAGTGTCCTTTTGATTGGTGAATCTGTTATTAATGGACCTATAGTAATTAAGAGGTTACAAGCTTAGGCCTGCAGGGGGCAGTGTGTGAGGCTTTTCACGTCTGGGAGATGATATTTGTGATTCTCTGTCTTCTTTGTCAGACTTACAGCCAGCTGGCTCACCCAATCCAGCAAGCCCGGGCCATGGGACTGATGTTCCACTCCAAGGTCCTGGACATTGACAACATTGACGTGAGTGTCTCACCATTCAGAAGAGTTTTGTGCACACTGTGCCCAGGCGTTTGTCACAAGACGTTATTCAGCATCCATGTACTGTAGAAATGGCTGCTTACCTAAACCCAACCTTTATTTTCAGTGTTGAGTCATCAGAAACGTTCCTGAAAGGTCAACGCTGGTAGTTGGGGAATGCTTTGTTGAAAGAAGGTGGACTATTAAGATTTTAAATGAATACAAAATGACTGTAATTAATTCAAAGGAATAGGAATTTGATATTTTAGAGACATTAAGCGCTGTGGTTGTTCCACTGCTTTC
Organism: Acipenser oxyrinchus oxyrinchus; assembly: GCA_030684275.1. Lineage (NCBI taxonomy): Eukaryota > Metazoa > Chordata > Actinopteri > Acipenseriformes > Acipenseridae > Acipenser > Acipenser oxyrinchus. Next base: position 2,875,975 of record CM060272.1, read on the forward strand.
ATTTGAAACCAATTTAATTGACTAACAGTGACTTCAGTTTCAGCAATTTGTTGCCACTGCGAGAAGCTCACTTTAACAGAATACTGGTAATTGTGATTGTGATCAATGGTGTGTTGGAATTGATTACAAGGGAATTGGAATTGGGAATTGAGCCCCAAGCCTGAACCTCAACGCGTGCGTGCGTGCGTGTGCGTGTGTGTGTGCGTGCTTGTGCATGTGTGTGTGTATGCGTGTGTGTGTGTGTGTGTGTGTGTGTGTGTGTGTGTGTGTGTGTGTGTGTGTGTGTGTGTGTGTGTGTGTGTGTGTGTGTGTGTGTGTGTGTGTGTGTGTGTGTGTGTGTGTGTGTGTGTGTGTGTGTGTGTGTGTGTGTGTAGATTGTTAACCCCGCACTCCCTCTCTCACAGCTGGCCCTGGGGAAGATGATGGAGCAGGGCCCGGTTCTGATCATCACGTTTCAGGCTCAGCTGGTCATGGTGATCCGCGGACCCAAGGGAGAGGTGGTGGAGGGAGACCCGTGAGTGGGTTGGGGTTTGGGGTTTGGGGTTTGTGGTTTGGGGTTGGGGTTGGGGTTGGGGTTGGGGTTGGGGTTTGGGGTTTGGGGTTTGGGGTTGGGGTTTGGGGTTGGGGTTGGGGTTGGGGTTGGGGGTTGGGTGGATGATTTGTTCAGGGCTGCCCATTTTGATTAATTAACAGTTCATGAAACCTTTTCTCAACCTCTTGAGGCAGGCTTAGAAGTTTTCCTTTTCAAAGAACTCTGGAATCGTCTTTAAAAATCCACTTCTATAAAACCGAGCTTAAAAAAATAAATAAATAAATAAAATGTAAAAATGAGAATGAACCTCTAACCCTGAAACAGTTGAATAAAGGTCCGTACACAGCACAACTTAATTTAAAATATCACAACTGTGCCAAAAACATGAACTAAGAGTCCTTTAATTTTTATGAATAGGGCCCCAAGTCTCTTAATTAATCGGCACTGCCTCTCAATTTCCTAATGAGAAGAGGCAGTCCAGATCTGTCGCGAATGAAGTGGATATCTGCGGAGTGTTCTGTGGCAGCATCTGCTGTGTTTAGTGTTCGTATTAATAATGGCTTCTAAAAATGTAAATCAAGCAAACAAAATCATATCAAACAATTTTGTGGGTTAGGTATTTCCAATGTAATATATCAAGCATTTTTCTCAGTAAAATCCGTTATCTGCAGATTCGGACTGCCTCTGCTAATGAGTAAGCCACACTGCCTGCCCCCCAGCACCCTCGGCCCAGGGCTGTGAGATTGCACTTCAGAACCTTATGATGTGACGCAAGCTTTAATCCTGACCCATGCTGGATTGAATTGTTTCCTGTCTGAAAAGTGAGTGATCCAAGCTGTGGATTACTCACCCCTCAGCAGACAGGCAGACTGACCAGCGAGCTGTGAGAGCACGGGGATGTCAGTGCGTTGGTGCTGGGGGATTAGCAGGCAGGCAGGCAGGCAGGCAGGCAGGGCTGGGATTACTGGCTCTCTGGCCCATTACAATTTATAGCCACGTTCTGTAGCTGTCGGCTGATCTGACAACGTCTGCCAGATACTGCAAGGAATGGAAAAAAAATCTGACAGCGGCACGATTTAATAAAACTGGCACTCTTTTAATGAATACAAATTTTAAAAAGTGCGCGTCACCTGCTTATCTCAAACTACCTGTTTAGTCTGTGTTGAAAAGATCCATGTACACCAGAGAGGCATGGCAGAGGTAAGCTGTGTGAAACTGAGGGGTGGGGGTGAGCAGTGTGACGGCGAGGCAGGCGTTATGTGTAGGGCTGGAGGGAGCTGTGGGTATAAACCTGGCTGGGAAGGGAGGGGGTACAGAGAGTTGAAGCAGGGGTTTCAGCGGCTGGGTTAATTGTGTCTGGTTTTTCACAACGTGGCAGCGGCAGAGCCAGCTAAAAATCTTTCCTGCTCTCTCCTTATTCATGAGATAATGATCAGGTAGCGAAGTGCAGTTACTGTCTGTCTTCCTTCCAGAGGCAGTAAATCTGCTCGCTCTGCGCTGACTGTGCACCGCAGTGAGCTGTGGGATGTTGATCATTTAAAAACAAAATTCTGCACTCAGCAGGAACGCTGGTTCAGTCTCAGGGTTTGTTGCCCAGTCTGGTATGTTTTTGAGACACGCTGCCTCCTTCCCAAGTCCCTTGGCTTTCTCTGTCTCAATCCTTGACCACCACTGGAAGCAGTGCTGTAAACTAGGGTGTTTTTAATAGCATAACATTCTCCAGACATTTAATTTCTGCCAGCGTTTCATCAGAAATATGCCCGTGAAAGCTAGATCTTAGCCTTGGTGTTTTATATAGTAGCAACTATACAACGTGAGGTCATTTCTCTTAATGTTCAGTTTTAATTCATGGTCTATATACACACTCTTTGTTGTGTCGGGTCTGTCATTCAAGCAGTCCAAGAGTTAACTTGATTAGAGGTAGCTATTGAGATTTAAGTCAATAAATCTAAATTTAAAAAAAAAAAAGACAAAAAGCTGATATCGTATTTAATCTGTTCATAGTAGACCCTGTTGCGGTTTGAATGTTTTGAGTGTGAGATCTACACTCTACATTATAAGTGTAGTTGCTGCGAATGGGTTCCAATGGGAACGTGACTCGTAATACACGATAATACTGTAGTCAGGTATTTTAAACTAAAGGGCGGCGTCTTATTCCCAGTTACCCGATTGGTTACCAACTTTCTCGCTATGATAACATCCAAAAAACAATTAAAACTAAACGGAATCCAGGACGCCTAGTATGACCCTGCCTGCCTGCCTGCCTCCATGCCTGCCTCCCTCCCTGCCTCCCTCCCTCCCTGCCTGCCTGCCTGCCTCCCTCCCTCCCTCGCTGCCTGTCTCTCTAACTGCTCTCCCTGTGCTTGTGTCCCCAGGAGAAGGTGTTGCGGATGATGTACGTGTGGGCGCTGTGCCGCGATCAAGACGAGCTGAACCCCTCTGCAGCCTGGAGACTGCTGGACATCTCCGCCTCCAGTCAGGAGCAGGTCCTCTGAGCAGGCCCTCGCACCCAGGGCCAGTGGGGCGGACGGCTCCTCAACACCCAGCGACGGCCCCACAAACACTGCCCCGACTGCCGCTCAGTTCCACTACCTTGGATACCTTCAGTGCCCGCGCTTGCCCTCGGGACACAGTGGTGGTCTGTTTGACCACGGGATTGCAAAGTCATTGAGGGGCGCTGGAGAAGTTTACACCCACATGGAGGCTCGCTGGCCACTGGCCATGCCATTGTATCTTAGTGCCCAACTCGGTTACCACGCACGTCAAATCAAATAGGACTTTTTGGGGGTTGATGGTGCCATAATTTAAGGAGGTTTTAAATAAGGCTGGATTTTGAAACTCGAACACACACACACACACACAGAGAGTTTGCCAGTTTCCAGGATGATGAGATTCGGACAGAATCCAGCATCTGGAGGCTTGAGTTACATGCGAGATGAATTTGTTCGACTCTGCGCACTTTGGCACAATCGACAGTCTCTGCTTGAAAGGCTTTCACACCGAGTGCGCTACTCGAGCTTCAAGCTCTTCTCAAAACCGAGACTGGCAGTTGTACCAAACTGTGCCAAGCATATTGGGTGTCAAGCATGGGGCCTCTTTGTCTGTGCGGTTTTGCATCAGCTCTTGCAGATCCTGTAAGAGGGTCGCTGTTTCGAGAGCACTGGGTCTCATTGCGTTTCTAAAGAGGAGATTACAGGCTCCTGAATCTGAAAGAATGAAGGCCCATTGAATTTGGTTTCCAACACAAGAATTCTGCTGACGTTGAACAGGACCTGCATAGTGGGTCGCTCGCTTTTTATTTAACGGTGCAGTAGTGTGGCAGTAGTGTGAAATATTACATTATAAACTTATCCCAATACTACAGTATTAGGTATCCCTTGCAGGGTTGGGTACCGCAAACAACCCTTTATTGAGGGCATCAGAATCTAGCTCATGGTGCGCAAATGAAGACTCTATCTTTGCATGAACTTTTACTGCAGGACGTCATTCCACATGTCAGTGTAGGCGTGGGTGACATACCTTTTAACAGCACTGGTTATTGATCTATTGAAGGCTAAATCTGGGGAACCACTTGACCAGTTTTGCTGAAACTGCATGGCATTCCAAGGTTTTCAGCATGCTTTGAATGTAGGAGACTGTGACCTCGCTCATGGAACACCCTGTTTCCTTTGCTAGAGGGTATGCATGTCACTGATGCACATTGAGTTCCTTGAGATTTGGCTGCACTGTACCACACGCACGCTGGGTTAACGGTCCTTATGTGTGTCAGAAGATTCCATTAAACCTTCTGTATTTGGATGTCGAGAAAGGTTTTCAAGATTGGGGTTCTAACAATTCACTGTTTGTCAGAGACATGTGGGTGAGCACTTGGGAGTTAGTCAGACCCCAGTGGCTTAAAGGACATGGACATAGCGTAATAATTCCTGTAATGCGAGTTGCCATCCAGTCATGGGTGTGGTGCTTTCCTATAAGATAGAGGCACACAGTTCAGAGGAAAAGCAGCGATGGGTTACTGAACAAAACTTCCAGGAGGTGAAGAAGATTGAGTCCCGACACGCTGGCTCCCCTCCTGTAAGCCGTAGCTGCTTTCCCTGTGTTTCTGAATCAATCTTGCTGCCTCATCCATTCATTTACAGGAATTAATTTGCTGTATTTCGGGTTAACAATTGATGCTGTTGTTTTTTTTATTATTGTTTTTTATATAACAGTAGATCTTGTAAAACTTGAAGGAAGTGGGGTTCTGTTGGGTGTGGTGGAACTCTTGTGTATTTGTCTCCATTTGCCTCTCTTCCCTGGGAGAGATTTTCCAGCAGAACGTTGCCCCTGTATGTTGGTAGCCTGCCCTTGTGTTGACTACGGGTATTGCAGCACCAGTTCTGCAACATGGGAGCTGCAGTCTCTGTGTATTGTTTGTATTAAATAAACGTCCGTGCTGGTGTTTTTAACCAGTGTAAACTCATTTGACCAAAAACATGTGGAGTCTTGTCTCTGTAGCTTGGGCCCAGAAAAGTAGCCCTGTTTTGTTTTTACAGGGATGGAAATAAGACTCCCATTGCATAGCAGTTTGATCCATTCATGCCATGCCATAGGAGTCTTATTGCCAGCCCTGTTTTTATACTGTAACATCTCTAAAAAAAATTCAGAATTAATATGTAAAGCGTAGTTCTGAATGACAGGGTGATGAGACGTAAAACCGAGGTCCTATTGCAAGTGACTCTGCAGCAGCAGTTGTGCTGCACAGTTCACCCCCAAGTCTCTGTAAGTTGCTTTGGATAAAAGCGTCTGCTAAATGACTGAGTAAAAATAATATGAGTTTTACTGTATCATCAAATACCAAAAGCCATTCCATAACCGCTAGGCCACTTTACCTCCCAGTCCTCCTCTCTAACCGTCATTGATTCTGCCTGTCGCAGGACCTCTTGCCTGTGACCCTGGTCCGAGTGGCTAGTTCTAGTTCCAGGCCAGCCTCCCCGCAGGATACCTATTCAGCGGATGACAGGGCGTCTGTCCCACAGATTGATGGCAGGCAGTGCTGGCCTTGAAGCTGGGGGTCAGATGTAATAAATGAGTGTAACACACACGCATTGATTCATATTCTTCTTAACTAGCCAGGTTATTTCACCGCTGTCCCGCATGATAAATCCCCCTAGGCTTCTATCCTGCTGACGCGGCAGCTCTCGGGCAGCGGCCCCATTGCTCGCACCGATCCTACGGACAACAAAGAAAGGGCTGGCGTTTGAGAGAGGAGGGGGCGCACACACTCGCTCACACACGTAGCGATTCACTGACGTGCATTCTGGCGAAGATACATGTACAGACACGCTCTGACAAACTGAAACAAACACTGGGTGGGTTATAAATTCAATAGGCTGCTTTGCAAAGCTGCTGTGCAAGGTGGGGGGAGGAGCATTCTTACTCTGTGAAAATGCTGCCTTCTCTTGTGTTTTGTTTTACAGGTCTAAAATTAGAAGGTAAAATGCTGTCTAGTGTTCAGCCATAGCCACCTGACCGCCTTTTCTTATTAAGCTCTTTTCTTGGGACGTGCAGATTTCTTTCAGACACTATTGATTTCATTGTTTCAAACCACTGCGTCCTGGAGTCTTATCAAACCCACAGCCTTGGTCTCCCCAGGCCATGCATTTCTCTCTGTCCTTCGATCCATTGCAGTTTTTGTACAGGCGTCTTATCAGATTTTACCCTTTTTTTTTTACTGTGGTCTATCCATCCATCAGTCTTCCAATCGATCATGTATTGGTGTGGTCCCTGCCACTCATCCATCCACCTTTCTGCCCTATTCATTTATCTGTCCTCCAGACACTAGCGCTGGATATCCATTATCTTGTCTGGCTTTGTTTTTGAGTGCTGTTGCTCAGATTTCTTTTATTTATTTTTTGCATGTGAACTTTTCGACCTGGTAAATATTAAACACATGCGTTCAAAATAACTTCCCTGGTTGATGGAGAGTGACCAAATCTATAAAATGTGTATTCAACATGGTACATCTTTTAAAAGGATTTTTACTTTTAGCTCAGGTTTCTAAGTACTCATAATTGCTTGAGAGAGCTCAGGTTGCATGGAGACGCTGTGAACATGCTATGTTCGATAAACTAGTGCAGTTCATCCTTGATGCAAGTTACTTTGTGAAAGCTAAGAGGCTTTTTATAAAAGGTTAGGTAGGAGCAGGACAAAACAAACTAGCTGGACAGAGAAGGTGCCGTGTCTGCTCTGTTATGCACAGAGACAGGCTTTTAATATCTCTCTTCTCCAGAAAAGCCTTTTCCAAGGTTCACGGAGAGGGCTGTATTCAGACCGCTATTGTGCAACTAAAATGCAATAGAATTAGAATTAATGCATTTTCAAGATCTAGCTGATTAAAGAGATCTAATCATGCTTCGGTTGTTTTTTCTCTTCGGCGAGGGTCGACTCGCACTCCCATTATCAGATTCATGTAATTGTAACTCAATCCCAATATTAAAATAGATCTTGTTAAAAAAAAAAAAGACTGTCTCTTGTATCCTACGCAATTGTAAAATTTCTGACCAATCACAGGTCTCTGTGGTCAAAGCTTAAAAAAAAATAATCCAGCAACCATGGAAGCTACAAAGATAAAAGATGCACTCAAATATCAGAGAAAAAGAACAAAAGATGCTCCATGTTCCGTAAAGTAATGCAGTGCAAATTAGGATTTGTTCATAAGAGCAGCAGACTGTGCAAGCCTGACCTTTGCAGTTCTGAAAGTTAATCTACCCCTTCACAACACTTAAAAACGAATTGTCTGTTCAGTATAGGATCATATCCTCGCTCCCACTTTGCAATCCTGTTAGCTTTTTAAATGTTGCGTTCCTCTATATCGATGACCAGTTGCTTTCAGCCACATGTAGACTGTTCAGTAATGGCCTCACTGGGAGGTTTAAAGTACTTTTCGAGAGTAGCAGCCTCAAAATATCGAACCCTGTGTTCTGTCTGAATTGTATGATTGGCCTTACGTGCACGGTATTGTTAATAAATCATTACGTGCTTGTTCTGTTTCCGAGCAGCTCCCTCGATTGGAACATGTGCTAACAGATGCATTAAATGTGCCTCTGCATAGGCTGTTTAAAAAAAAAAAACACATGCTAACTCACGTTCTGTATTCCGTGAGGCTGACCACAGTAATGTTCCAATCATCTCTGAGTAATATAATCAGCCCCAAGCCCTGGCATGGACGCGTTACCACACACACTGACCCCTCTAATTGTGGAGGCAGATTCCTCACCAGACACCCATCTTTACTCCAGAAAAGAACAAACGCCTTTGTATTGATTTAAATAACGCCGTGTTCCACCTCCCTTCCCCTTTTAATGCTGTTTAGGGAAACTGTTAATTTCAAGATTTAGTGCAAAGTCATTTCGGAAGCTGTCGGCACAAAGGAAAACAAAGGAGAGAGCGATTGTAATATACCAGGCTGGATAAAAAATGGAAACTCCTTCCGTATTCCTGTCAATAGGATATAAATTACAGTACTTTTATTACTGCCTCTGCTACTTTTGATGGAGCAATATACACAGCTCATATATTTTGCAATGGCTTGTCTGTGAAATGTCATAGTCATAATTGTGTGTGTAAGTTGCATTATTCAAACAGACTGCATTGGTAGAAAGGCCAGTCCCATAGGGATGGCTTCAAACCCAAGAGCGGAAGAGGGGAGCAAGCTGAGGAAGCGGCGGACTGACTCCCACGCCGACCGCAGGGGAGGGCAGCAACATGGGGGCGATGGGGAGGCCTGGAGTTTAGTCATGTTGATTACTTGCACAGTTCAAGTTTCCCCATATGCAATAAAAGATACAAGCTATGTAGGTTCCATGTGCTCTTCTGTATATTCCTTGTAACACAGCACTAGTGTGTACTGTACTGGTATACAGCAGTGCTGTGGAATTGCACAGAGATTGTACAGTGGTTAAAGCTGGAGTGCATGTTTGGGGATGTGAAGGTTAATTAGTCCGGTGCTGTTGTCTGCTTCATAGATTGTCTAAAGCCAGACCCTGAGCTTCAAGCCACTCATTCTCCTTGTGTGATCCCCAGTGGCCAAGTAGCTTGACCTAAGCCTCTCCCAGCTGTGCAATCTTGGCCAAACTCACTGTAAAAACGTGCTGCTTCAGCTGTAAAAAGCTGCAGTGGCTTGACTTGTTCTTTGAAAACTGACTGTGAAAAGGTTTCTGTTGGGTATTATTTTCTCTTTCACCATTCTCCTCGTCCGTCCACCTGCTATGCATAATGACAAACACACAAATGGATTTAAATAGGAATCAGTGAGTGTGGTTACCATGGCATCAAAAGCCTATTGGTACCTCCACTGTTTGTTTTCAAACACACTGTTCCCCCACAGAGGCATGTTAAACACACTGTCCCTCCACAGAGGCATGTTAAACACACTGTCCCTCCACAGAGGCATGTTAAACACACTGTCCCTCCACAGAGGCATGTTAAACACACTGTCCCTCCACAGAGGCATGTTAAACACACTGTCCCTCCACAGAGGCATGTTAAACACACTGTCCCTCCACAGAGGCATGTTAAACACACTGTCCCTCCACAGAGGCATGTTAAACACACTGTCCCTCCACAGAGGCATGTTAAACACACTGTCCCTCCACAGAGGCATGTTAAACACACTGTCCCTCCACAGAGGCATGTTAAACACACTGTCCCTCCACAGAGGCATGTTAAACACACTGTCCCTCCACAGAGGCATGTTAAACACACTGTCCCTCCACAGAGGCATGTTAAACACACTGTCCCTCCACAGAGGCATGTTAAACACACTGTCCCTCCACAGAGGCATGTTAAACACACTGTCCCTCCACAGAGGCATGTTAAACACACTGAAACGTTGGGAAGTTGGCTGTTTTGAGCAATGTTGCATGTTATGCATGTTGCTGATTTATTATATGTTAAAGTAAATAATACTTTTAGACACAGGTTTCTAATAAATTAAGAAGTCTGAGCCGTACTGATAGTGGAAATGATAACCAGTCTCAAGAGTGCCTGGAAGAGACCCTGAAGCACACTTGTGATCTAAGACTAAGCTGGTTTTCAACTTCAGCCTCCAGAAGCGAACCTCTAATTTACTAGTCTTCTGTGGTCTTGCTGTGGATTTAGTTAAACGGGTTGCTCAACTTGTCTTTTAAGTTTAACTGAGCTGTCTGACTTCAAAGAGCTTTTTGGTCCATTTATGTGGTTAAGGGCTCTAGATGCAGAAATCATTAATCTTGTGGGATTTTGTTTCCCCTTTGTAGTTTACCATGCTCGGCTGGCAACTGAGTACAGATAAAAGTAAATGAATTGTAAATGATTTATACCTCGGTGTGTCTCTTGAGCTTGCGCAGCTGTTAAAACGCATATGAAAATGAGGTAAAGAAGAGGGGAGGAGCAGGGTAGCATGTTGGTTTATTTATTCAGGAGAGGTTGCGCGGGGTTAAGCGTGCTGGAAATTCATTTACAGAAATAAAATAATAATGCTGAAAAAAAATTATGTTCCGGTTAAAATAAACTCCAGCTGAGAAATCTCTGCGGGGGTACTTCAAGATCGGGTCGGGAGGTATACATCCATCTCTCTCCCTCGCAGTGTTAGCAACACGCCGTAGTGAGGCCCCGGCTGTGATAATTGATGGGTCGCTGCGGCAGCGTGAAAGTTAATTTTAATGGGAACTCAATCATCATTACAGTTATTGATAAGACTTTGACAACGTAGTGCGTCTTCAGGAAGCCATGCACCTCCGCCCCTTCACCCTTTTCTCAGCCGCGCCGTCATTTACATGTATAGATTACCCGTCGCTTCTCACATTAAACGAGCGCTTATGGAAATACCGGAAAGATCCGTGTCACCGGTTGCCAGAGATTTATTGCACACTACGGTACTGTATATACAGGAGCAGGCACGGGGGAGGTGGTGGGGAGGTGAACACACAGGCACAGGGGCAGCGAGGCGAGGAGAAAACACATCTGCAGCGTGACCGAGGCGCGCGTAAACTGTGTTTCAGGGAGTTCCAGCAAAGATCAGCGGCCTGGATTTATTTTTCTTCTTACTTTCCCCACTTTAAATTGCGTAGAAATTGCACACTTTAGTTCTATATCCCAATAAGACACGCAGAAATGATCGTGCATAATTTCTGAACTCGGGGAATAAGCCGTATATCAATACAGCGCAGTGGAACACAGGGGCCCTGTGACGTCACTGTTCGGTTGATCTATGGAAGACAGATCTGCTTCCGCAGAGCTACACCTCCGCAATGCTAGCAGTGGCATGAAAATCGAAGAAAATGTAGGGAAAAAAAACAAAAAAAAATAGCAAGACAACGAGTTCCCTTCTCACAGAGGGCTGATGTACTTCCTCGTGCATGTGCTCGGGTAATTTTAAAACCGTTCTTGTAATAGCCTATAGGAATGACAGACACACTGTAAATGGCACCGCTGTGATTTATATTAATGGGGGTCAGCCTAATAGCGGTAAGGAGAATGTTTTACGCAGTGACTAGTAATTAGGAGTTTAAAATATGTACGGGGAGGTGGGAGATGTCTCTGTCGGCTTTCTGTGCTGTGCAAGGTGGCCGAGGGGAGGCTGTCATCCGGAGAGAGAGAGAGCGATAGTGGGGAGAGAGCGGGGGTGGGTGAACAAAACACAAGCCAGGGTCCGAGAGAGGCATGGCAGGGCGCACTTTATTATAGAGTGAATCGGCAGTCGTTGCGCACACCAAACAGATTGGTTTGCCTTTCTGTGTTCTTGCCACCTGCAGCTCTGTAGGCTGGCCCCTTTGGGTAACTTACAGCCGGCAACATAGCCCTGGCGACTCCTTCCCCACACTAGCATCGCAGTCCATATAGATACTGGATACACTTCATGCAAAGTGCAACGATACCAATAATGCACAGGTCTGTGAATGGGAGTTTAATCAAGTGTTAGAAATGCATGCTGCGCTAACAACATATGATTTGAGCAGAGATGGCAGGGGCTGGGCAAATTCGTGAGTCGCCCCGAACATATTAATATTTAGTATATCACATATCATTTAATTTAGTTCTGTATTAAAATAGTACAGTGCCTCAAATACCAACACAAAGTCCATTAATGTATTGAAATCCAATCCCTCTGGCGGTGTTGATTTATGATATCGAACGAAACCATATCATGTCATATTTTTCTCTGTGCAGGGGCGATTTTAATTAATCTCATACATCACATGCATTTGTTATTTCCAGTTTTCATCACGTGTTTTCACTCCGGCTGCCCGGTTGGTGTTTTCATTTCGTTTTCTAAAAGCAGTGGCGAAACTATTTTTAAAAGTTTGACAAATAGGCCGACTTTATTATATGCCCGTATTCACTGTACCCCACATTTTAGACCTGTCCGACAGAAACAAACTACTTTGCCATTTTTTGGAGAATTTTTTTAACTGGAATCCACCTGTTGACATAATTCTTTAATTACTGTATATTGTTATGACAACTTTAATTTTATTAGCGCACAAGTCTAAATGCAATGTATCAAATTCCATACAGCGTGCGTTCTGATTTTTTTTTCCAAAGAAAAATGTATAATGCGTTAAACTGTGATGCAGGCAAACTACTCGATTATTTCACCGTGTATTGAATACTGCGAACTAAAAAAGCTACTGGCTTAAAAAAAAAAAAAACACTAATACTTCACTTGTAACTAACTATTAAACTTTATAATGCAGCTAAATTGTAGAAACACTAAAGGAAATGTAAAATAAATTAAACGAGAATGTTTTAACTAAAGTCCTTTTGAATGCCTTCAACGGTGAAATGAGTTTTGATTCCTATAATTATATCAGTCGGTGAAGTAGACTCACTCTCCCAAATGCTAAAGTGTGACGGATCTCTTAATGGTCCCATTAGAGGACTGTGCATCTTGCAGAGAAGCGATTTAGTGGTTCCTGAAGTGGGAAATATTTCCGTTTTAATGGTGTTATTTTGTGAATTCCGATTCTTATTTGTTGCTCCTTTGAATTTCCTTCTTGCGTTTTAGTCGCATGTAAGACTGATATAGTGAAGAGAGGAGCGACGTCTCCACACCTGAGATATAACCTGGCATGAAACAGTTTTATAACGTCACCAAAAAAAAAAACATATTCCTGGCAACTTGCAAGAACTGTTATGGTATAGTTACACTGTCATTGGATACCGTATTATGCTGCTCGCAGTGGGATTTCCCTGTCAAAAATAAATACATACATGACCTACCTGTAATAACACGATTAATCTGCTGTACATAGCATCGCTCTTTTTAATGTAATGTTTTATTAAACAACAGACTTTATAAAACCATCAGCGTAATATTTTCCAGCAGCTGGTTCTTGACAAACCGCAAATCCGGGCTGGCAGAATTACTCGGGGTATCAGAGCGATTGCAGCTGGGTTTGTGAGCTGGGTACTGGGCTATGAAAGCTGCAGCTTGGTGGCGGGCTGGTCGCGGTCTGTGATGAATGTGTTCTGTTCCTCAGAGAAGCATATTAAAGTCAGGCCGGAAGATGGATAGCACAGGCGGGGAGCTGGGGAGATGACAGCGGCAGTGAGCTCCTGATAAAATATGAAAGAGAGGAAATTAAATTCTCAACAAAATCCCGAAATCATTTTTTTTGTATTATTATTTTATTTCATCTGCGGTTCATTTAGACGGCAGTGCATATTTATATCATTAAAGGGTGTTCGACACTTTGCTCGCCACAGATGGGATAGTTACAGAGTTTGCGCTACTTGATTACGCCTAGTTTAAGAAGCTGTTACTGGCTTTGTGAATTATGAAATCCATTAGGTTGCATGAAACTAACAGTTGCAGTTTGAGTCTCTATTCTTTCCTTGATGGTATTTTGAGTGGGTATTTGAAAGGCTGCATTTATTAGGAGTATCCAAATACAATTTTAAAAAAAGCACTTTTTTTTTTTTACCTCTTCCACTATCTCTCTCTGAAAGATATGAAACAACTGACAAGACCAAAAGACACGTGTGTGGTTGGCAATTTCCTTTCCTACATCCTCTCCAACAGTGATAATAGATACAATCAGTGGCTCATGTGTGGTCCCAGAACCGATAACTTTTTGCCTGACAGGCGAGAATTATAGATTGCAACTGATGAACCGTATTAATTGTTATTTTGTTATTTTTTTTTGTTGCAAAACTCTATATACGCGACATGAAGGCCCCTATAACAATAATAATAATAATAATAATAATAATAATAATAATAATAATAATAATAATAATAATAATAATAAACTGTTAGGTCTATGAACAAAAATGCTATCACGCTTCCTTTTTATTTTAATGTTTTGTATTTTTATTACAGATTTACCCCCTGGATAAAATATAGTATGGTAAGAATTTGCAGTGGAAATCCAAGGGTAAACTGGTGAGAAGGTGACTCCGGGAAAACGTAAACCGACAAAACCTGGCAGCAGGAGTTCTGTGTGACCCTGCAGCGTCCTGTCTCGGGATGGATGCGCACACGCCTGGACGGCTGCCCGGGACTGGGTCTCGCTAGCCGCGTCAATCACACAGGGGCACGGACAAGCGCCACGGTCCTAAATTGAAAATATTTCTTGAATCTCAGAAGTGTTCGGTAGCTGTATATTTCACTCGCTTGATCAAGCAATAAATAAATAGAGAAAAACAACACATCTTTATTTAAAGAGGCAGTAACCCAGTCTTTCAAACATAAACAAAAGCTTTTGCATATTTTTTTTTTTTTGGGGGCTGGGATGAAATAAAAACCTGAACTAAATGATCTGCCTCAGAAAAAACTAATGAGTATTTATATAGTAGTTACATAGTAAATACATGCGTACTTCGTGTTAGGGTTAGGGGTTATATCATGCAAATATATTTACACATTAAGTACATTGTAACTGCTTAATAACATTGTAATTATGAGTAAGTACCATACATTTACTATGTCACTACTATGTGAATACACAGTCATTAGAGACACTTAATGTAAAGTGTGACCTTCATTTTGATTGCAGTTAAAGGTATCCGTTTCTGATCAGGTAATGGGGCAGGCTGAGCTCTCCTATCCTCCCCTCTTGGATGGCTTCTTCCCTGGGACTAAAGCATCCATCGCCGTCACCTGAGAAATGATCCGTCACTGGCGTCAAGCGAACCGTTGCTTTTTTTTTTTCTGAAGTAAGGAGATCAATCATTTTAAAACCTACAAGATAATATACAGATTATAACTACTGAATATAATTAAACATTTTATCATCATAAATCAGCTGTTATGAAACAAGTTGAATTCACACACCCACATTAACCCATGCAGTTTAGAAGGTGTATTCATTCTAAGAATTTTTCTAAAAGAGTTTCAATATTCCCTAGGGAAAAAAGAAGTCAACTCCAGTCCAGATATGGAAACCCCAATAGTATCAATGCGATTAATCAATTAAATCGTTCTTCCACTGAGCTAAAAAGCAGCTTCTCTGACTCTTTTCATTGGTACAGAGCCTCTTTCCGAGGAGCCTCTGTTGGTGACTGTAGTTGAGTGTGCCTGTAAATGAAGAGGCCAGAGATTAACACACACCTTCCTGTAGGCAAATTCCACTGTCTCCCACTGGCATGCAGTCCTCATTTGAACGGGTTGGTTGGTAACCATCACTGAGCTAAAAAGTGCTGCATGCAGCAGCATCTCTTATAAGTTTATCACTTATTTTTGCATGCTATTTCTGCAGTTTTCCCATGATTATACTATGCATTTACCATAGTCTACCCTGATTTGCCATGTTTATTTATATGCTTTACCATATTATTATTATTTGTTTATTTAGCAGACGCCTTTATCCAAGGCGACTTACAGAGACTAGGGTGTGTGAACTATGCATCAGCTGCAGAGTCACTTACAATTACGTCTCACCCGAAAGACGGAGCACAAGGAGGTGAAGTGACTTGCTCAGGGACACACAATGAGTAAGTGGCTGAGGTGGGATTTGAACCAGGGACCTCCTGGTTACAAACCCTTTTTCTTTAACCACTGGACCACACAGCCTCCTCTCTCTTCTTTACAATGCTTACCTATGCTTTACCATGCTTTCACTGGCCTTTATTAAACTGCTATGCTTTTGCTGTGGTCAGCCTTAATAAGGGATTGTTCTCTAACCCACTGGGGCACATGCATTTACAGTATGAAGATACTTCAATCGGAGACCAATATTAACGTATTGAACAATTTTTTTAGATTCCTCTGTCCGCAGGCATTCCAATCTGTTTTAGGGGTTTTATTGATGCTTATCGGAAACCTGTGCTGTGAGCAATGAAGACACTGATTACTACTTCTATTGATCCCTCAATGACCAGCCTGTTGTTGTGCTTTTGATTTAATTAGTATTGTAATCTAGTTTGTCAAACCCACCGCCTTCCACCCTGCAGCCCGGCACTCTAACCACTGAAATACTCAAACACTCTGCAGCCCATAAGTCTAATACTAATGAAGAAAAAAAATGTTACAGGTTTACAAATATTTTTAATTTGTCATTTTTCTTAAGTCTTAATAATGGCCTGAAGTGCTTAATGTAGCTGAGCAGGTGGGTCTCAGTTAAAAAAGAAAAAACTTTGGGGACCCCTGTTGTAAGCTAGCGAGCTGCTCAAAAGCAAAACTTTTCACCCACTGTCTGGCACTCACAAATGAGTTGTTTTTCTGTTCTTGCAAGAACCCTTTGGAAAAGGTTGCCCTCCAGCATCAGAGGAACCCATGAGTCAGACGATATAAAAGACCCACATACGTCTCCCAGTAAATGAGATGCTGTGTGAAGCTGGGATAAACAGAGGCGGCGTTCTCAGAGCAGGAAGCTGAAGACAACCCCATCCGTCTTCTCGATTAGCGCTAATCTTACAGCGGGTTGCACTCTGCCTTTCTCTAAACAAGCTGCCATTTTTGACGGGTGGACTGGAGCTAGGGAGGCCCAGACCCATCAGGGTAATTAAAGAAAAAGGAAAATGTCACGGAGAGGGGTGTGAGGGAGCCGACTTTGTTGGTGTAATTAGATTAAAATGGAATTCCTAATGGTGTGTGAATGACAGGCCAGCCGAAATTGGAAAGGACTTGATGCATCGTCTCCGGATTGTGTAGGTCACAGGAGTAGTAAATGAGATCTTTGCGGACGAGTCTGGCTCTTTTGCAAAGTGGTTAAGGTGCTCGCTTGTTGGCAATCAGCCTCCCCTTGTTACACAAGCTGTCTGAAATAGGCTATAGAAATTGCCGAATGGCCTAATCACAGTGCAAATGATACACAGAGGTGGAAAAACGAAATGTTAATGCTTAAAACAGGCTACCGAAATATGCGCCCACATCCCAGTTATCGTCGTTTCTATACACATACCAGTTTCCAGCCCAGGGGCAGATTACATTACGGACTGTAGATGAAACCTGCATCTGTCACAATTTGATATTGGATACAGATGAGATCATACAGACAGGTTTCATACTGAAGGTAAAGGCAATGCACATTGTCTGCAAGAGCATATGGGATGTAGCGGGGAATTCCACTAACAAGTTATGCGCTGGAGTCAGTAATCAAACCTGCAACCCTCTGCTGACAACCAGGCTCCTATGAGCAGACAATGCTGCTTTAATCCTTATGAAGAGGTCTCCGTGTCGCCCCTGACTAGCTAAGCAACAGTGACTGAAATCTCCTTCAGGGAAATGTTCGACATCCCAGCAGTTGTTAAATTCACGAACAAGAGTCTTACATTGAAAGCCTTGCAGACGACTACAGAGGTTAATTAGCTGTGTTTGCTGTTGAAACCAATGCAGAGCTCTTTCCAGAAGACGTGCTAACCAGTGCCAGGTAACGATGCCCTCAAGACCTCATTATCATTGCAATTGATTCGAATGAGCCACCTGCGTTCCATGACTCCACTAATGATGCTGCCATCACCAACCCTCTCCAGGCAACAAGGTTAACTAGCACAGGGCTGGTAGTGCGCGTCTGTGAGCTGCCTTGTACAGGACAGGAGCTCAAATACTTTCTTGCCTTAGGCTTTGAAATCCGTTTTTGCACCCTTTTCATTCCCAATGAAACTTGCTTTAGCACAGGTGATTGATTTTTAGTGCAGTCTGGAGGTGTATGGAAGCTGTCTGGCTGATTGCATGGTAAGTCACACTTATATTTTTCAATTCCAGAGAATCGTTTGCCCAATTCTAATGACATTTGCTGAGGATATTCTTGCCTCTATGTCTGGTATTTATACTCTAGTAGGCTCACATACTACACGATTACAGTTTGTTTCAGCTATCTTACTGATTACAATAGAAATGAGTTATTCAGCTGCAACCAACCACTAACTACCCTATTTTACAGCGTTATTGTGGTCTACCATATTTCTCCTTTCCCATATATTTCTACACATGCCTTATCATTCTACATCTAATGCCAAGTTGCCTTAGCAACTCTACTTAGTCACCTCCAGCAAACTGGTTTACTATTTCCCTACAAAGCTATTGAGAGTCATAATCTGGGTGTGTGTGTAAATCTTACATTTTTACATAGTGATCTGTCTCCTATGCATGTAGTGGTCATTAAATGTTTTTATTACATGCTGCACAATCACATTATTTATAGTAACGCTACTGATACTGTAAATAACTACAGCTGGGCACCATGTGCCCTCTTCGTCCAATCGGAGAACATTCGGTGCCACCTCTCCTGGACCGGCGACAAGGCAGACGGCAGGACAGATGGCCCACCAGCAGCCCCCGGGTAAGACCCGCTGCAAGCGGGAGGCAGTGGGGTGGCGGGCTGGTCGATGATACAACAACGCACAGGCACACGCACACGCACACTGTTCACAAACATGTACCATATCGCATCTTCCAACACTTTCTCTCTTGTGTTAATCAGTTACACTCTGTGTCAAGGGACAGAAGCACCAGATAACGCACTGGTTCTGTAATAGGCTGGCAGATGGGCGAAGCGCTGTTTAACAGATGGGCAGCCCGGTCAATGTAAGGGGGCAGCGGCTAATGAAACGTGTCAGTGATTTGCAGCCGGTGCTGCCTCTCTCCTCCCGGGAACCCCGCAATACCGCCCCTGCACGCACACGTGCATGACACCAGCACCCGCACACGCGTGTGTGCACACGTAACCAAGCACCACACACACATACCCTTTCCGGCACACTTCTACTCGCTGATTATTATTATTATTATTATTATTATTATTATTATTATTATTATTATTATTAGCATTGCACGTTTATTTTATATTCACACAAAAACTATGCAAATTGTAATATTGAGCTAAAAGGAGCGATGATGTGTTTAAACATATGTGTTCATAACAAATATTTAAAATAAACAATTTGACCGTACTGAAAAGAGGATATATGTGCATGTATGATTAATGCATGACCATATACCGTATAATAAAATACGTCCTTTTTTAATGTTATAAAATAATACGTTTATTGTGGTTTTGTATTGGGCACTGTCCTGTAACAGAAATGTAGCGGTTTCTTTAAGAGGCTGGCGTTTGGGCTGCTCTTGCTGAACAGATGCCCCCATGCAACACTCTTTGCACATAGCTCGTATTAAAGCGCTGCCCTGCCCAGTGAGGCTGGAAAGTTTGGAGACTTCTGGATATCGTATCTGCCCAGCGAAGTTCTGCACGTCCCAAGACAGTTTTGAACAGTACTGAACCCACGCCTGATGCAAGGTAGGTACCGATGAACAGTGCGGATGATAATACTAGATTTTTCATTTTCATTTTTTTTTTTTTTGTGGAGGGGGTCTGTTATTAAGTAAGCAAGTGCAGGTGAACAGCGAAGTTTATATGATTATACAGCTTTTTCTAAGGACTTCAGGTTTCGGAAAAGACGCTGTTTGGGACACAAATGACAAGAGTGTTTGTGTCTGATTTAAAGCGCATGCTTGGCGATTTACCTTTGCATGTACGACATTCGGTTTTATAACTAGGCTGCAAATGTTATTTTTTTCATATTGTAATAACAACAATTGGAAACATGCTGGTACAAAAAAATATGTAAGTTTATTAGTTTAACTTAAGAATTCGTCAAGGATATGTGTGCTGTCAGAATTCTATTTCAACAGAATACCGTGCTTATAAATCCGATCCAACCGCACACCAGACTAATGCAGATCAGTATTTGACTTTTAATATCCTCGATGAAGGTTTTATTGAGTTAATATTAAGTGCATAATCATATATGTATATATTTTTTGTACACGGCTAATAGAAACCCCTTGTGTATGTGTAACTAAAGCCTTGTATTTGTAACGCAGCACAATCGACTTGAAAAACTAGAAGACATTGAGCTAATCACCGCCAGCTCCCTCCAGTATACAATACGTTATGGAACATTATTTTCGTCTTATACTGCTAAGAATGTGTTTTTGAATAAATCTGCTGGCTCACCAATGATAGTAAATCTCTTGTGTTTTGAATCGGCGGGCTCTGAGTACTTCGTTGTCTTATGATGTATTGGCTTTGCTTGCTCTCAGATCCCTAGCAATACCGAGTTTCCAATGTATTGACTTTTGCAAACTTTCAGATCCCTGCTATCTCTAATGTATTGCATTTTCACTCTCCTATCAAATCTCCAATACTGAGTTCTCTGTAATATATTGTGTCTGCTGGCTCTCAGATCCCTAATACAGTTTTCAATGTACAGTATTGAATTTGCTAGCTCTCAGATCCCCAGTAACGTTTTCAATGTACAGTATTGATTTTGCTAGCTCTCAGATCCCCAGTAACGTTTTCAATGTACAGTATTGAATTTGCTAGCTCTCAGATCCCCAGTAACGTTTTCAATGTACAGTATTGAATTTGCTGGCTCAGATCCCTAATACAGTTTTCAATGTACAGTATTGAATTTGCTGCATGGCTCTCAGATCCCCAATAACGTCTTCAATGTACAGTATTGAATTTGCTGGCTCTCAGATCCCCAGTAACGTTTTCAATGTACAGTATTGAATTTGCTGGCTCTCAGATCCCCAATAACGTCTTCAATGTACAGTATTGAATTTGCTGGCTCTCAGATCCCCAATAACGTTTTCAATTTACAGTATTGAATTTGCTGGCTCTCAGATCCCCAATAACGTTTTCAATGTACAGTATTGAATTTGCTAGCTCTCAGATCCCTGGTACTGACATTTTGTTCTATACTGTATCACATGTGCTGCTGTTTATTGATGTATTTATCAATGTCGCACTCCCGTGTCTTAAAATACAGTGTATTCATCCACTCTTACACTTTGACCTTGCTACACTGCGAATTACCCGACATTTAGCTTGCTTCACTACACTGTACAGGGCAGGGGTATCCTGCAGTAAAGTTTAATAAGGGCATGGTTGTGCACAATGCTGAACAATGCCACACACGCCATACCTCAGAGACAGAGGCACAATGATATGCCGTCATCTTTTCAATACAATGTAGCTATCACAGTTCCAGAACAGAGTTCTTGACTTGTTTTTGATCCCTGGTGGCCGGCTGTCAATCACTGCAGGCTGAAAATGAGTTCTGTTTGTTCTATTATCCCCTAATGCTGAATTTTTAATGCTGTGGGAGTAGGCTGCCGCTGAACAACAGATGTGAGTGAGAGACTTTAGAGAGGGCTTCTGCAAAGTGTTCATTAAAATGCACTGAATGAGCTGGAAGTGTCATCCTTGGCTGTAAAACAGCTGGTTTGCAGAAGGCTTATGTTATTATTATTATTATTATTATTATTATTATTATTATTATTATTGGAAGACATGAGATCATCAAATGCAGGTCTCACATTGACCTGAATGTGTTGCCATGGGCAACCACTTTTTATTTGATTTTTTTTATAGCTGTTACCACCCACTCAGAGTTGAAAGGTCACGTCGTCACATGATTTGAATGGACTGAAGAAGGCTGTTCAGTCCCCGGCACTTAGGATTCCCCAGGCAAGCCCAAAGCTGGGTAAAGAACAGTTGGACAAAAATCATGGAAGGGGGAAAAAAAGACCAGATTTACCCATTCTAGGTTTTAATACAAGCTTGATTATAGGTAACAAGCTCAGGGGTGTCTTATTTTTGCCTAGCACAATCAGGAATGGATCAAACTGCTATGCAATGGGAGTCTTGTTGCCATCCCTGAAAAATATAATAGTTAGATACGAAAGCAACAGATCACAGATCTAGCATTTGACTGTTCAGCTCCATGCAGGAGATCAGGAAGTTCTTGCTCGTTTTTGTAATGCTAAAGTAGAATCTTTTAACGTTCCTCAGTATTCCATTGATCTCCATTTGGGTGTGGTAGGGGAGTTTTTCTCCAGTAGTGTCAAATTGTTACTAGACAGATACTGTACTTGCATTGAAGGCCCCTCGTTTGTGTATTGATCAAGTCTAGAAAAACCTATTCCTCTAAACCGTAATGCATGATCATGTAAAGACGGGAAGCAAGAAGAAAGAAGTGATTTTGTTTATGTAGCTTTATCAGTAAGCATGCAATTCAATCTCAATTACTGTTCCCCTGCTTAGCCGGATCAGCACAATGCTGCTGGATCTCCGATAGTAAACGCACTCAATCAATGAGTCGCTGGAAGTTGATCTGTCACGTGAACTCCTGTTGTCTATTTTCAGTAGTCTGTACAATGTGCACATTCCCCTCTCCCTGCTACTGTGGTCTCTGCACTGTATTGAATCTGTAGATATAAAAATGAATGGAAGTTCAGGGATAGGCTGTCGGCTTACAGCAGATGCCTTGTATTGAGCAGCCATCCCTGCTCTCTCAAGACCAGATGTCTTTATTTATTCACAATAATTGCTTTTATGATGCCGCTTATGAGAGGCCATGCAAGCTGTAAATCAAAGCTTATCCCTGCTGCCTTCGTATTGCTGTTTAGAACAGCTCCCATATATAACAGATAAGACTGGATACCAGCTTAATACCTTTTTATTTCCTAAATGAAAACAAAACAGCGATGCTTCAAATGAATAGCTCAGTCCATTAAACAAGGAGCTTTGCAGGGATGGGAATAAGACTCCTATTTCAGAGCAGTTTCACCCGTTCCAGGTTTTATTACAAGCTTGATTAGCGCAGTGTCTTATTAAACTCCTTGTAGAACCAGGAATGGATCAAACTGCTACAATGGGAGTCTTATTTCCATCCCTGCTGGGATTTCCCTTTGCCTTGGCAGTTCTGTATCATTAACATTTGCTTCATAAAAAATGCTTTGTGAATGCGACTCTTTGTGTGGCCAGTCTGTCCAGGGGTTTAGTGAAAAGGTCAAGAGATTGGGAGGGGTTCTGGGTTTGAATCCCATCTCAGCTACTGACTGGCTTCAGGGAAACTGAAGGCTGTAATCTGCACACATTTACCGCAGTGCTTAACTTTGCAGCAAAAAAACCAAACTGCTTATGTTTTACTAGCAAGAAACCACAACCGAAGAGATACAGGCTCTCTTAAATGAACCTCTGGTGTAAACTTAGCACTGCGGCAAATGCTTTCAGGGATGGAAATAAGACTCCCATTGCACAGCTGTTTGATCCATTTCTGGTTTCAGAACATATGAATATAATTCAACCTCTTTAGTCTAGAATTGAAGTTTATAAAATCTTAAAGGGGACAGAGAAAATGAACCAGAGTCCCAATTTTAGCACAGGAAGTAAACGATTTTAGAAGGTTCTAGTTGATTTTAAAAGTGTATTTTTTATGCAGATAGCAACAAACACACAGAATAGCTTCTTGAGTGAATTTGTGCTGTAATAGCTAAAACAATAACAACAACAATTAAACCAAGAAACATATTATTATTAAAGTCATTCTGGCCAGACGTACTGCTTGTATCAAGGAAGACTCTGCAATTCATTTAGTAGACCGTTCATTTCATTTGGATTAGAATTGACTTTTCCACACTCCTTGGCACTCCTTGCTGATAAGTCTTTGACAGGCCTGACTGGGATCCTATTTTTAGGAGGCCCCTGATGTCCGGACCTGGGAACCCCATAGCGATGAAACCAGAATTAATCAACACTTGCTTGCTGCACAATATTGAGTTCCACTGTAATAAGCCAGGCTGGGGAGGGTCTGGAGAATGTGTGGCTGCTGCACAAGCTCATAGAAATGTTACTATTAAACAAAAGCATACAGAAAACATTTACCTTCAGTTGTCATAACCACATGCTCACAAGGCAATACTATTTTGCTGTTTCCTTGACTTCATTTTCAATTTGACCCGTAGTGCTGTGACATCATAAACTGACTCCTAGGGTTCTCCAGACAAGCTCAAAACAAGTTCAAGGCCAGGTAAAGACAGAGGTAGAGAAATTGAAGCATTCTCGATGATTAGAACCACGACAAGACAAGGGGAAAGGTGGAGCAAATAACAAAAATGACATTTAAATCTGCTTGCACTCCTAAAATAAGATGTTTTGCAGACACCCAGAATGCAAAAAAATAATTAAAATGTATAAAATAAAATAAAAGTTAAGACTTCCAGCCTGCTTTTGCTTGTTTGGCATTTCTGAGTCCATTTTCTAATACTAGAAATATGAACCAATAGCCACTGAAAAAGCTGAGCTGCATTTTTCCCCTCAAATTGATTTAATGACTGGTGTAAAATATTGTACCTTCAGTACTTTACAGTGTGTCAATATATTAACAGAGTCTTGGCAATGCCAGCTACAGCCTGTGGGCACAATGCTTTTCTCCGAACACACTGGCACAGAAATCACTGACGTGCTGCAGGAGTCATAACGATCTGTGTGATACTCATCGGCTTCGGGTACTGCTGCTACCTGGAGGTGGGGAGAGGCAGAGGGATTTACTGTTATCTTTAAATAGAACACTGTCCGAGAGGTAAGACTGCTACACCAGCTCAGGCAGGGGTGCAATCGGGAACCAGTCTCCTAACTGAATAGCAGAGAGATAAATATGAACCATAGTCAATGCATTTTAAAACACTTAAATATAGGAAGAAGCAGGATAGCCTTCAAATACAACTGAAAATGTTAGGGGTGGAATGGGTGAAACTACAATGCAACAGGAGTCTTATTTCCACCCCTGATTTTATTTTAGACTCCAGCCACCACACTACAAGTTAAACTTTCTTGTCCAGATCCACTTCCTGTGGTGCACGTATCCAGGACACCGTTTTCTTCCTTTTCTCCATGTGATACCTGCAGCGCAGGAAGTAAACATCCTCACATTTAGCTTTGGGGAAAAAAATAAGCGACCTGCGCTAGTATTGACTGATGTTATGCTTGGAAGAAGATGTCTTTTTAAAGAGGTCTTTTAAAGTTTAAATACTAAATAAAAATCACGTCTCTGAGCCTGGAACAGAGCTGCGGAAATATCCATGTTCAGGACTACTATCCTGAACAATCAGACTGGGCGTGGTATCCGAGTGGATGTTGTTGTACATTAATAAACATGCTTGCTGACACGCAGACTTTGTACTTTGCTGTTTTCTTAATATCTGAAATAGCTGGGCTGGGCATTTCAGAACACAGTGCTGTGCCAGGGCCATTATTGAGGTGTCAATGTCATCATTATTATTGTTCAGATTTAAATCAATCCCCGCACCTCGCTTCCTAGGGAAATGCGACGGAAACCAGCGGTCTGCTAGACTTTCTCTGCTTACTGAGCACCTGGGGCTGGCTTCCAAAGGCATTTTATAGGACAAAATACATTGAAAGAAAATGCAATGGGGATCTTTTAATTATGTGGAATAGCTGAGCAGATTTTATTTAAGCATTTTCTGGCCTGAAACCTGGGTTTGTGAAGCCAGTAGAAAGTTGACAGAGAAGAATTTTTGCGAGTTAGAAGCTTGCTTGACATGGTTTACAAAACTGGCCCCTGAGATAAGCCTTTTGATATGTTGGCAGAAAATATCTATACCAAAAAAATGAAATGGATATGTACAGGAAAATAAGCGTAGTCTATTAAGTAAAAATAATTAATTCAATTAATTCATTGATTTAATATATATAAAAAGTACACATTTTATTGCTGTTTATTTAATAAAATCTACTTGTGGTATAAAAAGGTCTCTGTTATTAGATTAAGAACCGCGGAGTGGAAATAAACAGGTTGGATTTACTGCCTGAAGTGACCCTTTCTGGGAACGGCTGCTGAGGAAGGCAGCGAGGCCCGGCCTGTTAGGTGACTGCCCAGTCTGGCTGAGTTATTACGAGAGACTCTTAATAAGAAGCTGGCAGCTTCACAGCTCTGCGCTGTACGGCGTGCAACTCGGAGCTCGTAAATCCAGTCTCACACAACGCCTACAGCGCAAAAACTTATTGATGCGGTCATTTAGAACAAACACTATTTTTGTGTTTATTTCTTTCTTTAAATTTTCCTTACACTCTGCTTTATACATTATGCAGCACATTTCACATTTTTTATGAGTAATTAGGTTCTGGATCATGGCACAGCTGTATTACCAAAGCCATTGACTATACTGCAAGCGTGCGGATGCATTTCCGAGAAATTGTCACAGCAGTGCAGTTAACGTCTGTTTTGTTTTGTTTTATTTTCAGTGTACATCAGTGTTCGTCCGAGGAGTTCTCTCTACATTCAAAATCAAGGAACTGAAGCAGGAATACAGCATCCCGTTGGAGGATCCTCGGAGCAGCCTTCTCAATCTACCTGCAGGACGAGTGAGGATTGGACAGGGAAGCAATCCTGACCGCTACAGGAGATGACCGGACCTGGGGTCAGCTTCTAAACAGACTGCAAAATATACCTTCACAGTCAGGAAGTTAAAAGCACAGTCTGACCTTGAACAATCAAACGGTCCTTACATATATGAAGAGTGTATATATATATAGTAAATGGAATAAGAAATTTCACACATGCATAGTCAATCGATACATGAATACCAAACAAACAGTCCATCCAGTCTACACACCCAGCCAGAGAGGAGCTTGCAGCTGTAAGACCGCTCCCTACACAGAGGCAAGCTGTATACACACAGCAGAGCGAGACTTCTGTAAGTTCTGCCGCCTGGCCCCTGGACGATGAGCGATGCCCCCACCCTGGACTACGACCTCCTGTCCCCAGGGCCCTCGGACGGGCCCCCACGGCCGGGCCCAGCCTCCCGGGGACGCCGAGCAGAGGACCACCTTCGCCAGAGGCCTCCTGCTGGTTTTCCTGGTGGTTCTAGTGGTGCGCTGCTTTCGTGTGTTGCTGGACCCCTACAGCCGCATGCCCTCGTCCTCTTGGGGCGAACGCAAGGATGGGCTGGAGAGGGGTCAGTTTGACTACGCTGGCTGTAGCCCCTCCCCCCTACATCCGCTCTGAAACCGTGATCTGCAATGCCTTGTTCTAATGCTGCGTAGCCTTCAGTTTCCTAGGTTGGCCACAAGGGGAGAAGGTGGGGTTTGTTGTACCTGCATTTCCAAGACTGGCCACCAGGTGGCGTAATCCCTGCTAAATGCTTCTGAAATTTAGTCGAGTCTCCTTTTATGTCTTGTTTTCGCACTGTCCAGTTTGAGAAGCACCATATTACTAATATGCCACGTTTCCATCTAATCTGCAACCGACGTTAACATGAAGGTAAAGGGACGCGAATAAGTACCTGTTTGCAAGTTCTTTCACCTGCATTAAGTAATTCCGTGAATCAGCATTCTGCACTTTGTGGTTGAATACCCGCCTCTAGTGTCCATTGCATTGAATACTCATTGGATAATTGATTCATCAGAGCAAGCTGGGGAGATGTTTTAGGTGCTGGCTGTTTCCACCAAAGCAGTTAGAATTGGGACTTGACCGGCATGGATCTCTGATCTCTCCTTTCTAATGGAAACGTGGCATTGGAGTCCCATTTCACCAGTGGTTCTAGAGTATAACGAGGGCTCTTTGTTTTCGGTTTTTATTTTTGTCCCTTTTAAGTTAAATTGAGCCGACTCCGTTTCTTAATCCGACTCTTGAAAAGCGTTAATTTGTGACTCAAAATCTCACTTGTTTTTCTCCCATAACTTGAACGAGACTCTGATTCTGTTTCATTGATAATGTAAAAAAAAATCAGCTTCTTATTTTTAATTCAAAACAAACACAAAAGCGAGTTCAGTTAAATTGCTTTTCCCGGATTTAAAATCTTAATAACTCGTTGCAAAAATGTTATAACCTGGTTTGTAAATAATTGTTCCCTCACAATACGATTAAATTAAATCTTTTTTTTTTTGCATTATCAATGAAACAGCATCAGAGTGTCAATCAAGTTACAGGAGAAAAAACTAAAGTGAACTTGTTTCCCAATCAACGATTTTCCAAGAGTTTAATTGAACAGAGTCAGCTCAAAAAAGGGACACGACGTGATCAAAAATAAAAACCGAAAAACAAAGAGCCCCAAGTATCAGATACTTGCATTGCAGGAAATGCAGGGGCTAGAAATATGGTTTGAAATGCAGACAGTTTATACTGTTAAGCAGCGTGGCTCAGTGGTTAGAGCTGATGGCTGGGAGCTTGTGGATTCCGTTTCCAAGCTCTTTTCCAAGCTTGTGGACCCCTCTAGGGCCCTCAGAGTGCGTGGGGGCCCCTGTGCAGTTCCCCCGGCTGCACAGACTATTCCTCCGTCACAGCAGAGTATACTAATTATAAATCATAATGCAGATTGTGAATGGGAAGGAATATTGCATAGGATTGAATTGGGACATGGAATGGCACGCCTTAGGTGACCCTGATGGCTATTGTAACACTGTGAGTTTCCCTACTGTCCAGCTTGATCAGACGTGTGTGTGTGTGTATATATATATATATATATATATATATATATATATATATATATATATATATATATATATATAAATGTCTGTTTTTGTCTCTGTAATGGAAAGCCATATGTTGAGAACCTTTTTGTAAGGGTGTTGTCTTCTGTCTGATGAACTTTACAGACTTAAAGCCTATTTTGAGGAGACGTTTGTTCTTGTGTGGGGTGGGGGAAAGATTTGTAAGTAGTATTTTTTTACTCTGCCTTTTGTTAAGTTGGCTGAAATAAAGGAAAGTATATTTCTTCATCACCAACTGCCTGGGTTTCCAGTTCATGCTGTCCTGCTTGCATTGCTTTAGAATATCATTCTGAAAGAAGGCGGACCGTCGCTTTAAAATCCTGCTTTCTTATGAGCAGCAGCAACATTATCAAGGGACTTTTTCTTATTTTGAAGATGATTTTCTTTCATTTCAAATGTGCAGATATCTGAAATATGCCGGATTAAAGGCTTCCTGGTACTTCCTGTTTTGTAGGTCACTTTCACTTCATTTGACACAATGTAATCGGATCAGTAAAGCAGTGTTTACGACTCCTGCAGGCTGAAACATATGAAGTAGGTAGTATGAGGTGACCGACTAGAAAAGGGAGGGTCAATCTCGGAGTTACATTTTCTTAAAGTGGCGACTACTTTTTTAAACTCTGCTACTATTTGTTTTACCACTATTAGGTAGAGCATGAAGATATCCTGTTTTATTAAGCAAAAGTTTGTCATGTGTTCTTGTAATAAATTACAACTCAGACGACGATGTTTAAAAATATAACCCACAATCCTTTTATTGCCAAACAAGTGTCCGATACAAAATGTAAAAAGAAAAATATGATGGGCAATAAAGAGGCAGTACAGTTTCAAATGTATGTGCCCAAACTTTATGAAATCGCAGTAATCTCTTTATTTTCCCAAGAAAAACACGCTGAAGGAAAAGCCTCAGTATGACTTGTACGGCTCAACCCAGGCGAGTTTTTAACACTACCTTTTTAAAAAACGAATAACAATAATTATTAAAAAATAAAATACAAATTGGCCAATTCACAGGTCTGGAGGCCTTCGTTCAGGTGCTTCCTGAATTTGATTCATAATTCTCAAAAATTACGTTGGTGTCTTTTTTTTTTTGTTAAAAAGAGAGAGTGTTTTCAAGTCTGACACTGAAGCTGAGATACAGTACACACATTCTTACTTACTAGGTAGTGGCAAGTGAAAAAAAAAAAAGCTACAAGCATACAAGTTCACAAAATATATATATAAAAAACAGT